>JAPFFP010112569.1:0-18481 GCA_026153255.1 Solanum medicagineum | reverse complement strand
GCCTCTTTGGGGTCGGCTTTGGATCAACATGCTCAAGGGACCTCTTCCTACGGGTGTCCAGATGGTCGGTGAGCCAATCAAATGCCTCATCACCTACCAGTGCTACCTCTAGGGTTGTAACAAGGGCTGCCAACATCTGTAGTAAGTTGGCCTTGAATTTCGCCAACTACTCAGTCACTACACTCGCGTCGGCAAACCTAGCTCTCTTGAGCCTCCTGTGGACTCTAGTATCAAACGCATCGATAGGCATCTACCACTCGGACTCTCTCATCAACTAAACTCGGGAAAAAGCCCTCATCCTCTCCTCGGAGTCCCGAACAGTCTGATCAATCAAAGGTCGGACCCATGTTGATAACTCGCGGAGCCTGCCCTCTGCTACAACTACCCTGCACAATAAAGCCTTAAAAGCAACAACAGAGAAAAGAGGGTCAACCTGTAAAGTAGTTGCTGTTGGTGCTGGAGTGCTGGATGATGGTGTAGACTCAATCTCGACTGCTGGCGTAGTAGCAGCTAGAGTAGTGCCTGTAGGAGCTGGAGGTGAACCTAGAACCTAAGGGTTAACCAGAAATGGCTTTGTGATAGGAGGTGGGATAACTCTCTGTAGGGCGATTAGGTTTTCATCAGCCTTGATTAGGCTTGGATCCATCGTACGCAAAGCCTCTACATGAGGGTCCAAGTGAAGAGAAACCAATACACCTGCTTCCTTGCATAATCTATGAATTAGAATGGGGAATGGCAATGCTTGATGAGTGCGCACTGCTGACTCGTGGATCTGTTTTGCTTAAACCCAAGCACAATCAATTTCATACCTTGCCAAGATGCTCACCAACATGACGACCCTCTCTAATGTGATCACATTATCTGTGAATGTGGGTCTGATGAGTATTCGGATAATAGACCATGAAAACTTTGCCCTAAATGAGAGATAGGCCTTCAGAATATGCTTGGCATGGTTTGTAACCTATATCGGCTCAACATCTTCCTCACAAATTTGGCCTGCTATCCACCTTAATAACGCCCTTTTCAGCCCAGTATCATTCTGATTAACTGTTCTTATTATGTCTGCCATCCTATGGTCATATTCTTTTGTGGAGAGTGGGGTTCTGTAATTTGGTCCAAATTGCACACTAGAATAGTCTCTACTGAGACGTCGACTATCTCACCCCTGACCATGACCTCGCTTAACCGTGGTGCATAAGTAGCCTTTATGATACACAGAAGATTTCCACGTACAGTAGCATAATAAGAAGCATAGAATTCCCCAACAAAGTAAAGGAGCGTACTTCCCCAGTACTTGTGATAACAATCCAAATCCATGGCGGTTAATGTCAACTTCTAAACCTGGCACACCTTTCAGCTCTGAGTCTTTCAACCTTGCCTCCTCGTGCATTCTCCGCATCAGCCTCCCTTGACTTTTAAGTTGCAATCCCTTATCATAGATCTCTTTCATTCCAGGAACACTCCATCTTGTGTTTTGCGGATCGGGTGAGGTGACGGTGTAAGCAAAATCAGCTGGCTGCGGAGGAGTGGTCTTTTCAGGGTGAGTCTAAAACACTTCAAGAGAACCAGAGTCAGAAGTGGAGTCATCGTCATCTGACCTGTCTTCTTCATCCTCTTCATTAGATTGGGAGGAGCTATTCACTTCCCTCGATACTCTGGTTGATTGCGATCGTGTAAATGGCACGTTAGCCTCAGGATCAGGGTGCACATTTATTTCTCCATTTGATTGTTTATCCTCAGATATGCCATCCCTCAGTTGGTGTCCGGGGGATGGGGCACCAACACTTCACCCTATTGGAGACATTGTCTCTACAAAACCATTACAGACAGAAGCCTGAGCACCATGATGTTTTATATCAGTACAACAACATATAAAATAATCAAGCAACTAACTGTAAAATGTCTTAAGTAAAGAGACTAAACCAGGTTCAGAGTTGCAAAAAGTAGGTGTTGGTACGATTCATAGGGTTAACTACGAGTCATAGTTCACTCGTCTCTCATTCCAGAGACACTTTGAGAATTTAGATAAGGGTCACAAGTTGTAGGTGAATCTAAAAAAAAAGGGTTAAGACACCATGGGTAACTATTGCATTATACGAAGGACCACTACGACTCATAGAGAGACCTACAACTCGTAGTGGGTCCTTGTGGCAGAAAATAGAGAGCCCGTAGGGTGTCGCAAACCTTTCCACAAAGAACAACAACAAACCAAGAAGGCATTAAAGGTTATACCCACAAAAGCATAGGCAATACAGTAGTAAACCATAAGGAATCGTCATTATCAATCTTATCAAAACAAAGTATGAATTCCTCCTTAGTAGTTCAAAATTCTGCTAAAATTATTAGCATCAATGCACACTGACAATAAAACTATACCACGCCTCAAGCCAACAACTTCAGTCCCACGCGAGGTTCATTATGATCCATAAAATAAGAAACACATGCACATGGTCATAACATTGGATATCAAATTGACTAAAGAAAGACAAGATTTAAGACTCGACCTTTTACAAAGACATCAACAATTATATATCACATTCTCCTAACTATCACAGGCACTTTTGCATGGTTATACTAATCATGATCTTGAGGCCTTCAGTCAGTCATCCATAAGGCAAGGAATTTTTTCATAGATAAATCGAAATCAATTGCGAGAACTTACCAGATGAATAAGTGAATGAACTATGAGGAGAAAAATCAAAAGAGTTCTTTGGTGCTTAATTCACTTACTAGGGAATGTTAGTGGGTGAAAAATGTGAAAATGCATGAATTAGTGAAAGGAATGATGGGGGGAGTTATAAATTGATACGGGACGCTTCATGAAGAGACATGAAGAACCAACAGACATCGTTCTCTTAACGTTCACAACAATTTGCCCTTTGAAATGCTACAACTTGGTCTTACAAGACCCCGACTACAAGTTGTATAATGATATATGACTCGTAGGTCCTGCTCTCGTAGCAGACCCAACACTTAGCATAATTTCACTTTCATACCTGAACACTACGATTCCCACTTATGAATCGTAGGGGACCCTACAAATCGTACAGTTGGCTTGTATTGTGTGTGCCAGCTTTTGGTACTCACTGTTTCCCTCTACGAAGTATACTACGAGTCGTCACATTCACTACAACTCATAGGCCTACTCGTATGAGCTGCATCCAAACTTAATTTATCCATTCTTTAGTTCTTGGTTTGTTCCTTCAACCTATTACCTAAAATACACCAAAATGCCGATTGATACAACTGGTTCATAGTCTCAACAATCACAGCATACTATTAGCTCACTAATCAACAAATAAAAAAATGATAAGATGTCTCAAATTAAAGAAACACATAAAAGATACTTAGGTTGCCTCCTAAGAAGCGCCTTGTTTAACGTTGTGGCTCGACTCAGTCATTCATGAGTACTCAGACTTCCTCATAGGCTCTATCACTGTTTCTTCTACTTTTCCTTTGTTCATCCTGCACTGCATCTAGTTGCTCAGCGAGCTGGTCAATCCTATCACCCAGACTTTGCATCGATATAGTTTGGTGTTCCACTTTGTAATTACATTTAAGAATATCAATCTTGAACTCCCTGATATTGTCATCATTCTCATTCACCTTGGTTAGGAGTTGTTCAAGCATATGCTCAATTTAGGTCAGCTTATCAGTGATACAATGCTGGTGAGGTAACCTCGTCCAATGTGCAACATTTTTACTTTTGATTTTACTAGAGGCTCCCATAGATGTACTAGTGGTTGGGTCGGCTTTCCCTTTAAAGGGTTGGTAGACCTGGGAAACTGCAGATAGCTTATTAATAATCTCAACGATTTTATCAAATGGTCATCTTACGAACTCCCAACAGTCCCCTCCAACCAATGCGCCAGCCTGCCCTTGTTGTTCGGAGGTTAGTGATTGGTAGAAGTTAGCTGCCAATTCATCATCAGTCAGACCATGCTTTTGCTTATACCCAATGCATTTCTTGTACCTCTCCCAAGCAGCTCCAAGTGTCTCGCCAAGTACCCGCTTAAAGTTACAAATGTTGTCCTGAATTTTCTATTTGTCGGGCCTTTTATAAAAATGCATGAGGAAAACCCTTTGTACCTCTCCTAAATTTGAGCAAACATTTGGTGGGAGTATAGACCAACATTCTACTGCGCCAGCTCTTAGGGTCATGGGAATAGTTTGGAGAGCCATGGCACCCTAAGCAGGATGCCTTGTCCCAAGTACTACCCTGAGAGTTGAAGTGAATTGTTGCAGGTGAGTTTAGGGATTTTCTGGCTCTTACACATACAAGAGGACATGCCTTTGCAAGTTTTCTAGTAGGTCACTAGTAATGTAGAGCTGACATCGTACAAGTTGACCTATGAAAAAGATCAAGCAACAAAGACAACAAGAGTAAAAGTAAAATACAGGAGACTATAGAAATTTACACTAGAACTAACTAATAGTGAAATCAAATCAAATCAAATCCTAGTCGTATTCCCTGGCAATGGCGCCATAATTTTTGATGTGATGGTCACACTCCAATAAGAAACCAGTGGCTATCAGTAATTAACCTAACCGAGGTTAGGGTCGAATCAACAGAAAATACAGGGCTACAAGACTTCACTACTAATCATTTATGGTGTTTATGACTACAATCTCCAAAAGGGAGGGTGGGGTTTGGGATTCATAAACAAAATAAAATAAGCACTAATTAAAACGCGAGAAAAAACTCAATTTTGGGGACAACTTGGGAATTGTGTTCCCCATGATTCGTCTACTTGATTAACCTAGATACATAACTATAATAGGTGAGCCGCATGCAGGATGGTAACTTATGTTCTTCTAGCCCTCTTTTGAAGGTGAAGGTCGAATTTCACCATGACGCTTGGTCGCCCACCATGGCGTGCCAACTAACCATTACTAAGTCCCACTCATCCTCCCCTTAGTCAGGTTTGGTCGATTAGATGGAATACATCAACTGAATTATATCATCTACTTCCCTTTTCCTATTCGTCAGTACCTTGGTCGGGATCATAATAGTAGGCGGGGTTTGGTGTTGGCCACCACCAAACAACAATAGAAATGAAGGAAAATAGATAATACATGCAAAACCCCAATCATAGAAATGCAAACAACCTAGGTCATCTCAAGCAACTACCCATGGTTTCCACAACCCCAAGTTGTGGTTGCTTAGCTACTCATGGCTAAGGCAAAAACACACAAACATTTAATTAAATAACATAGTTGAGAATTTTACTAACAACAATGAAAGGTGAAGATATACAAGTTGCAAACCCATAAGCTTTATAGATTTCCCAAGTGATAGCACAAGATATGCAATCCCCAAAATAGGTTTTTTCAAGAGAGAACAATAAACTACCCTAACGACCTAAAAACCTAAGAAAAACTTCAAAATGTAATTGTGAAATGTCTACTGGTCAAACTCTCTAAAAAACCTAACTTAAGCTATATATATGTCTACTGGTCAAACTCTCTAAAAAACCTAACTTAAGCTATATATAGTATATATAAAATTACCCTAGAATTTACACAGAAAAGATAGTTGGTAGTTGATAAGTCTTGCAGTTACGACTCGTAGGATGACTTACGAGTCATAGTCGGGGTGTCATATCAGGTTCTTGGCATCTTGGACTGAATTGGTATGACCCATAGGTACGAGTCATTACTTGGGCTGCGATTTGTATGCTTTTCTCATAGGCTTGGTCTTCAGTTTTTTGCCCAACATTTTAGCTCTCTGGCTCTTTCTACGAGTCCACCTATATGAGTCGTAGTATATCTTACGACTAGTAGGCTGGGCTCACTGGGGTGACCTCGATTTGGCAGATTGTTGATTTTTTGTCTCTGATTCTTTCTACAGCACAACCTACAACTCGTATGTGGACTCGAATGGCCTATGCATTAGCAAAATCTACAACTTTTCTTCAAAATCATGCCAACCTAACTTTTCTGTAAGACTAACACAAAAACAAATCAAAATACTAAAAGTTGCTTTAAGAATCACAAAATCTCTTGTTTCAGGCACCAAATGTGCTGGATTTTGACAGCATATCAACAGTTGAAAAAGAGAAAGAAAGCACCCGGGGAAAGCTTGAAGTAGGATGATAAGGGTGAATTTAGTGAAAATGGTTGGGTTATGATGGTAAAAGTGTGGATACACATGGTTCAAGGACAGATTTGAGTCGCTACATGCCTAAAATGCCATACCAAAGCCCCATCAGCCTATGTTACAAGCCATTAAGTCCTAAAGTGATCCAAATCCATTTTGTCACCAATCTGGAAGTTGTGTATAGAGGCAAGCCTATTGTGTTAGTCATTTTTCATGAATTTCATTTGTGAGAGTGACAATGCTTTCTTAGTACCTGAATTCTAAATGCTTTTCGAGTGAGTAAGAGGGACTTTTTTCCTATGAGGGCATTTGCACTGTTTGATTAGCATATGACTAACCAATGATTGCGGATGGTTGATGCTTCTTAGCTTATCATAGTAGGGTTGCCAGATACATCCTTGTGTTTTTGTTTTGCTTAATAGCTTTGCAATATGGCTTAGAAAATAAGTGTTGGGTACCTGAATTAGAGTAAAGGATGTATACGCCATTGGTATAGCTACTAAGCGTTTCTCATTATCTGCTTAGATTGAGTCATCACTTGAGGACAAGCAATAATCCTAAGTTAAAAGTGTTGATATTTTGCCAAAATACAACACATTTGATGCCTCAAACAAGGGATATTGTTAGTTCTTAATGCCACTTTTTATGATGTTTATGTGTTTTTTGTTGGTATTGCAGAAAGGGTAGGTTGACATGATTTTGGAAGAAAATTGTAGATTTTGCTAAAGTGCAGCACATATGATCCTACCTATGAGTCGTAGCCTAAGTTATGAGCCATAGAGTGATCTCGTAGTAAGAAACAAAGAGCAAAAATCAGAAATCTGCTAAGTGGAGGTTAGCCCTACGAGGCCACTCTACGAGTCATAGATCTCCCTAGGACTCATATAGGTAGACTCGTTGCAAGAAATAGAGAGCCAAATTTTGGACCAAAAACTAAACGCCTAGACTACTAGAGGAGCATAAAAGTCGTAGCCTAAACAATGACTCCTACCGGTTGGTCATAACAATCAAGTCCAAAATGCAAAGTGCCTGAACTGAGATGCCAATGACGACAAGTAGGTTACCCTACGAGTCATACCTGTGAGACGTACCTCTGCCAACTATCTTTTCCGTGTTATTTTTAGGATTAAGTTTGTAAATACTATAAATACTTTATTTTAGGGCTTTTTTTAGGGGGGTTTCAAACTTGAGACGCTGAATATTCTCTCTAGAATATTGTAAGATTTTAGTGTAGATTCTCATTTTCCTTTGGAAACTCACTTTGGGGATTGCAAATCTTACATTGTATTCATTCTCCATCTATCAAGCTTGTGGTTTGAAACTTATGGTATTATGTAAATTCATTTCTTTGGGTAAAATTCTCAACTATGTATAGTATTTATATTCTTGTTGGTTTTGCCTTAGCCATGAGTAGCTAAGCACACACAACATGGGGTTGTGGGAACCATGGGTAGTTGATTTGAGATAACCTAGATTAATTGCATTTCTATTATTGGGGTTTTGGATGTATTGTTTATTTCCCTTCATGTTGATTGTTGTTTGGTGGTGGCCAACACCAAACCCCGCCTACTATCACAATCCTGACCAAGGTAGTGATGAAGAGGAAAAGGGAAGTAAATGATAGGATTCAATTGATGTGTTCTCGTCTAATTAATCAAATCTAACCAAGTGGAGGTTGATTAGGACAATGGGTAATGGTTAGTTTGGCACGCCATGGTTGCCGACAATGCATCATGGTGAAATTCGACCTTCACCTTCACAAGAGGGCTGGAAGAACCTAAGTTACCATCCTGCATGCGGATTCCCAATTATGGTCATGTTATCTAGGGTAGTCGAGTCAACGAGCCATGGGGAACATAATTCCGAAGTTGTCCCTAAATTTGAGTGTTTCTCTGCATAATAGTATAGTGTTTACTTTTATTATTTTCTTAAATCACAAACCCCCCATATAGAGATTTTAGTTATCAATGCTTGAAACAATTGATATTGAATTCTTATAGTCAAGTTTTGTTTTCCCTATGGATTCGACCCTAACCTTCGGTTAGATTAATTGCGGACAGTGATCGCTTTCTTATTGGAGCGTGAATATCATCAGGCACCGACTAAATTGATATAGTTGAAAGATTATTTGATGGAATTATTAGAGAAAGGGCTTTATTAGACCAAGTATTTCACCTTGGGGTTCTCCTGTTTTAATTGTAAGAAAGAAGGATGGATCGCTTTGGATGTGTACAGACTATCAATAGTTAAATAAGGTAACTATCAAGAATAAATATCCATTGGCAATGATTGATGACTTCTTTGACACACTATAAGGAGCTATCCATTTCTCAAAGATTGACCTCCTTTTCGATTATTATCAGTTGAGGCTAAGGGAGTGTGATGTTCCCCAAATAGCTAGTCAGACTAGATATGGTCACTTTGAGTTCATGGTGATGTCTTTTAGGTTGACTAAAGCCCCGGAGGTGTTTATAGATCTTATTAATCGAGTATTCAAGCCATTCCTTGATGCTTTTGTGGTCATCTTCATTGATGTCAGCCTAATTTATTCCCAAAATGAACGAGAGCATTTGGATCACTTGAGGTTTGTTCTTCAGGTATTAAGAGATAAACAGTTATTTGCAATGTTCAGTAAGTGTGAGTTATGGTTAGGTGAAGTGGCCTTTCTCGGTCATGTGGTATTTGATGATGGTATTAAGGTTGATCCATAGAAGACTGAAGTTGTGAGGAATTAGCCTAGACTATTAACTTCTTCAAATATTCAGAGTTTTCTTAGGTTAGTTGGTTATTATCGGAGATCTGTTGAGGGTTTTTTATCCATTGCTTCCCTTTGACTAAGTTGACTCAAAAGTAGACCAAGTTCATTTGATCTGATGAGTACCAGAAGAGTTTTCAAACTTTGAAGGATTAACTCACATTGGCTCCTATGTTGACCGTACCAAATGCCTTGAATGGGTTTGTGGTATATTTTGATGCTTCTCAGATTAGGTTGGGTTATATGTTTATGCAACATGGCATGCATCTTCTCATATTAGGTTGGGTTATATGTTTATGCAACATGGCATGCATCGAGATAGATGAAGGTTCATAAATAGAACTACCTGAGTCATGATCTAGAATTAGTGGTTGTGTTGTTTGCTTTAAAGATTTGTTGACATTTTCTGCATAGGACTCATGATGATGTATTCACTAACCACAAGAGCTTGCAATATTTTTTCACTCAAAGAGATCTTAATTTGGGGCAGAGGAGATGGTTGGAGCTCTTAATGATTCTGACATGAGTGTTCAATATCATTCGACAAGGAAAATGTATTAGTCAATGCTCTTAGTAGGCTATCTTTGGGTAGTGTGGCTTATTTTGAAGAGACTACGAAGGAGTTGGTGAATGATGTGCATCTTTTGGGTAGATCGGGTGTTAGATTGGCTGACTCTAATGATTATGGCATTCATGTTCAAAATGGGGCCAACTCTTCTGTGGTTGTTGATGTTAAAGAAAAACAATACTTAGACTTATCATTGGTTAAGTTAAAGAAGTTGGTGGCCGATCAGAAGATAGAGGTTTTCTCCCGAGGGGGACATGGTGTGCTTTGGTATCAAGATCGATTGTGTGTTTAATATATTGATGGTCTTAGAGAGGTGATTTTTAGAGAGTCTCATAACACTCATTATTCTCTACATCTGAGATCCACTAAAATGTATTGGGATTTGAGAGAAGTGTATTGGTGGCATCGTATGAAGAAAGACATAGCCAAGTTCATGTACAAATGTCCTAATCGCCAATAAGTGAAGGTAGAGCACCAAAAGCCCAGTGGGTTGGCTCAAAATACTAAAATTCCTACTTGGAAATGGAAGGATGGGAACATGGACTTTGTGATTTGTTTGCCCAATATCCAAAAGAAATTCGATTCTATTTGTGTAATTGTTGATAGAATAACCAATTGACTCATTTCTTACCGGTGAAGACTACTTTCAATGCCAACGATTATGCCAAGTTATATATTTAGGATATGGTTAGCTTATATGGTGTGCGTATGTCTATTATATTGGATCATGGTACCCAATTTACTTCTCACATTTAGAAGTTGTTTCAGAAAGGGCTTTGTACAAGGGTGAAACGGAGAATCGCTTTTCATCCTCAAATCGATAGAGAAGTAGTCGAGAGGACAATTCAAATTTCGGAGGAGACATTGAGGGCTTATGTGTTGTAACTCAAAGGAAATTGGACTGATCATCTACCACTTATTGAGTTTGCCAACAACAGCAGTTATAAAGCTAGCATTGGGATGGCACCGTTTGAAGCTTTGTACCAAAGAAGGTGTAAATCCTCGGTGGGACAGTTTGAAATGGGTTAAATGGAATTGAATAACCTAGATTTAGTGTTGGAGGCTATAGACATGGTGAAGCTGATTAGGTGTAACACCCTTCCTGGTTTTAGGCCTGGGAAACTGAAGCACAAAAAATTTACTGGCAGTTAGATTTTACGAGCCAGTTCATGACCCCTATATGGATCCATGGGTCATAAGTTCTACCATGGAAAGTACCCAGTAAAATTGAAAAGTGAAGGATTTTTTAAAGTTAACTTTCGAATTAGTAGACGAACCATAAGTTACTATGTGTCCCGTAAGTAGGTGTCGTAGGTGGAGGGCTTGAGGAAACCAGATAATTTTATAAGTTTGGTGTTCTGCTACGAGGGGTTATGTGAACTATATAGGTATCTATGAGCCATACTGCATGTTCATGGATCATAAGCTGCAATTCCAGTAGCTCAACTTTTGTGACACCCTGATTTATGAGTCAAGTAATGAGCCGTAAGTCTTTCCACAACCCGTAAATGTTGTTTTATGGACAGCTCTGGCAGTTTTTAATAGATGTTTTTGACTTTTTTAATCCATCTAAGCCCTAAGCTATGTCATTTTGGCTACTATAACAAGCCTAGCTGACCTAATATCTATAAAGACCTTTTCCTAAGTCATTCAAAGTTTTGATTCCCGAAAATGTTCTCTCAAGAGTTTTCAATAATTCTCTCTCTAACTCAAGGGTTCCATTGAAGCTAAGCTTGAAGGATTGACCAAGGGTTTTTCTTTCCTCATTTTCTTCTCCAATTCTAAGGATTTAACTTGAGGTGTGTAGGGCTTCATTCACGGAATAGTTTCATCCGTGAAGCCCAATCCAAAACCTTCTTTTCAATAAAGTTTTATGATGAATTTTTATAGGCTTTTAAGCTATGATTAATAATGCATGGATTATGATTCCTACATGATGATTATGACTAGTTATGCATGAATCTTAATGAAGTTTATGATATATATGGTTTCCAAGAAAAAGTATGTGATTTCAAGGTATGCATGACTAGAGCTTAATGTTTGATGTGGGTTGTTTGATAATGATTTAATATCTAAATTGCATGTTTTCTCTAGAAATCCTCTTTTGTTGTATGATTTTTGACTCAAATGTTCATGGACCCACACTTAGCCCTAGTCTCCTATGATAAAGCATGTTTTGAAATAGCGATGATGATGACACTATCGCAATGATGATATTATGAAAGCGATGATATACTATGATAAAGAGGGTGATGAATGCCCTAATGTCATGATGATGTTAAGGTGCAAATGCTTACCCATATTATGATGAAAGAAAAATAAAAGGACTATTCTTATGATATGACATTATGCTTATTTGAAAGACTATGATGACTAATTATGTGCTATGAAAGTATGATTTTTAAATGAAGAATGAATTATGTTGAATGTTATGTATATGCATGTTATACATATTCCATGGAATATGACATACCCCTGAGAGGGCCTTGGTAGATGCCATGGTCCCATAAGTATGTTCCATCATAGGAAAGATATTCACATTTATGATTTAAATATGTGCAAATGGATCCAATTAGCTTATATGATGGACATTCACCATGGTAGGATAGAGCCTATAGGGTTGGGTCAAATGGTGCCTTCTCACTATGCTAGGATAGAGTCTATAGGGTGAGGATCGACTTAACCTTGGAAAAATAAACACCTCTTAGCTCAAAATAGAGTGTACATCGGGATTCCATGTAATAGTCCGCATGGTCTTATGAATGTCGGATATGGTCTTATTTCCATATATGTATACTAAAGTTAAGAAGAAATTTTATTATGCTTCTCATGAGTATTATAATTGCATGCTCATACATATTGTGTCCTTATTTTATTGTTACGATTATGCATGTACTAATGCATACTTCTTTGCCTACATGGCCTAACCATTTAGGGACGGACAAATGAGGAACTTATTCCATATTAAGACGAGCGCTTGGATTCTTAAGCTTAGAGACTAGATTGGTGAGTTCACATACTAAGGGAACAAGCCTCTTAATGTTGTCTTTCCTGTTTGAGATATTAGTACTTCCTTTTATTTTGATGTACATCTTCAGGGTGAGCTGGTAGGCTATGTTCTAGACCCTTTCAAGATTCTTATGTAGAGGCAAGAATTGGACAAATGGACATGTGTATTTTTATGTTCTTGATTGCACGCTTTTTTGCTTTCTCTGATATATGCTTACTTTACCTTATGAATGCTTTTAATATGAACTTATGAATGCTTATAATATGAACACGAGGCTTGGATGGGATGCCTTCAGGTGTCACATTCGCAGTGTCACGTCTAGACCCTAGGTTCGGGTTGTAACAAAATGGTATCAGAACATAAGGTCTAAAATCATCCCAGGGAGTCCAACATGTCGTGTCGACTAGAGTCTTATTCATTGGTGTGAAGCACACCGCATCTATGAATAGGATGCTATGAGAAGTTTTATGAAAACATCACTTTTTTTAACTCTATGTCGTGCCTTTGAAGCTTCCATATCCTAACATTTGTCCCTTGGTGTTTTTACAAATGGCTCCATGACATAATCCATTGCCAAGGGAAATGATGCTAATGCATACTAAGCTTCTCTAGCTCTCCAAGTCTCTCAAGTGGACCAAGTGTCTAACGATGAGTTTAGAGCCCAATCACTATGTTGGCTCAAGTTGTTGCTTCACCAAAGACGCCTACTCTAGCCCTAAGGATCAAGATTTTGCTAGAATGAATCTCTTGGAGTTTCATGGTTCAAAGATGGACGAGGATCTGCAAGAGTTCATTGATGAGATATACAAGGTAGTGGAGATTATGGGTGTATCTTCTGAGGAAAAGGCCAAATTAGTGGCATATCAACTTAAGGGAGTGAATCAAGTTTGGTTTTCAATGGAAGAATAAGGCCGCCATTCTCTATCATTCCTTCCATCTTGAGTTAAGGGAGGCTAAGGTGATGGAGTTCATGAACTTAAAGCAATGAGAAATGAGTGTGAGGGAGTATGCTCTCAAGTTCACTATGTTGTCCAAATTTGCTCCTTCTTTGGTACCTGACTGTAGGGCCCATATAAATAAGTTCAATTTGGGTATGTCTAATTTTGTGAAAATGGAATGTAAAGTTGTCATGCTCATTAGGGAGATGGATATCTCTAGGCTCATGATATATATCGAACAAGTGGAAAGTGAGAAGTTGCAAAAGATAAGGTCTAGGGAATCCAAGAGGGCTCGTTATGATGGTGGGTTCTCTTATAGTAAGTCTGGTGGTGGCCGATCCTAACAAGGCCAAGGGTCTGCAAAGAGTACTCCTCAAAGGTTTGACAAAGATAAAGGGGCCAATATTAAGGCTCAAGGTGATGCTGCAAAAGGTGGTGCTATCCCTTCTAGGTGTCCCAAGTTTGAGAGGAACCATGTTGGTGAATATTTGAGGGGTTCTTGTGCATGCTTTGGGTGTGGAAAGATAGCACACCAGATTGCCAAGTGTCCTAATATTGCTAACAAGGGTAAGGAAGGGTGTCCCCAAGGTCAAATGGCTCAAAAAGGGAAAGGGAAAAAAGGTGCCCAAGCTCAAGGTGGTGGTCCAGGTGGTAATCAATGTATGCTTTGCATGCTAGACAAGAAGTTTATAAGGCACCGAATATGGATATTGGTATATTGAAAGTCTTTGACCATGACATATATGCTTTGCTTGATCCTGGATCTAATAAGTCTTCTGTTACGCCTTATGTTGCCATAATATTTGATGTATCTCCGGATGTCATTGTTAGAACCTTATTCAGTCTATACTCCGATTGGTAAGTAAATCCTAGCCAAGAAAGTCTATAAAAGTTGTCCCATGTCAACCTTACATAAAGTCTTTCCATGTGATCTAATTGTGTTTGATATGACCGATTTTGATGTCATTCTTGGTATGGATTGTTTGCATGTATCCTATGCTTCTATTGATTGTAGGACTCACAAGGTCACATTCCAAGTTTCTAACGAGCCCATCCAAGAATGGAAGGGGTCCAATTTTTTGTTCAAAGGGAAGTTTGTCTCCTACATGAAAGCTATGAAAATGATATGTAAAGGTTGTCTATATCATGTTGTCCGAGTTATTGATGTTGAATTCATGTTCCTTCTCTTGATTTAGTCCCTATGGTAAATGCATTCCCTATTTTCTTCCCAAATAATCTACCCAATATTCCTCCCATAAGGGAAATTGACTTTGGTATTGATCTTTTGCCTGACAGTATACGTATTTCTATCCCTCCATATTAAATGGCACCAATGTAATTGAAATAACTAAAGGAATAGTTTGGGGATTTGCTTGATAAGGGATTGACAAGGCCTACTGTGTCTCCATGGGGCACTCACATACAGTTTGTAAGGCAGAAAGAAGATTCACTTTTGATTTGCATGGATTATTGACAACTGAATAAAGTAACCATCAAAAACAAATATCCACTTCAAAGGATCAATAACCTCTTTGATCAATTACAATGTGCAAGCTACTTTTCAAAGATAGATCTCCGGTCCGAATATCACCAATTGATGGTGAAGGAATATGACATTCCAATGACGGAATTTAGAACTCAGTATGGTTATTTTAAATTTTTGGTTATGTCTTTTGGACTAACAAATGCCCCTGCCACTTTTATGGATTTGATAATCTTCAAACCGTATTTGGACATGTTTGTAGTGGTGTTCATAGATGATATATTGGCGTATTCATGGGATATGAAAGAGCATGAAAGTCATTTGAGGATTTTGTTAAAAACATTGAGTCATAGACAGCTCTTTTCCAAGTTTAGCAAGTGTGAATTTTGGATAGGAGAGGTGGCTTTTCTTGGTCACATTTTTTCAGGTGATGATGTTAGGGTTGAACCAAAGAAAGAAGTTATGAAGAATTGGCCTAGACCATTGTCTCCATCCAATATTAGAAGCTTCTTGGTTTTGGCTGGTTATTATAGGGGGTTTATTGAAGGATTTTCCTCCATTGTTTTTTCTTTGAAAAAACTAACCAAAAAGAAGGTAGAATTTCAATGGTTCGATGAACGTGAAAGGAGTTTTCAAATGCTGAAAGAATATCTTACTTCGGCTCCTATTTTGACATTTCCAAAGGTTCATATGGTTTTGTTGTGTATTATGATGCCTCACAAATAGGCTTCGATTGTGTATTGATGCAACATGGAAAGGTCTTGCCTATGCTTCAAGGCAATTTAAGGTGCAGAAAAGAATTAACTGACATATGATCTTGAGTTATTGGTGGTTGCATTTGCATTAAAGATTTGACGACTCTATCCCTAGTACGTACTGACGTATTCACTGACCAGAAGAGTTTGCAATATGTGTTCAACCAAAGGATTTGAACATGAGACAAAGAAGATGGTTGGAACTTTTGAAAGATTATGGCATGATTGTGATATATAACCCCGAGATGGCTAATGTTGTGGCTGATGTGTTCAGTAGAGTGACTATGGGAAGCATGACACATGTTGATAGTGGAAATAATCAAGTGTTCAAAG
Source organism: Solanum medicagineum (assembly GCA_026153255.1). Lineage (NCBI taxonomy): Eukaryota > Viridiplantae > Streptophyta > Magnoliopsida > Solanales > Solanaceae > Solanum > Solanum medicagineum. Next base: position 2,539 of record JAPFFP010112569.1, on the reverse strand, counting down.
AATTACAACGTCTGGCCTGTTTGGGCGTAAGTTTGAATAGACTGCGTAATGGTGGTGTTTTAGTGCCTAATAGGGCAAAATCATCTTTGATGGAAGAAATTAAAGCAAAGTAAGAGATGGATCCTACTTTGGTCGAATTGAAGAATTTAGTGGTTGACAAAAAGGTAGAAGTCTTCTCACAAGGGGGAGATGGAGTATTGCTCTATCAAGGGCGACTATTTGTACCCAATGTGGATGGGCTAAGGGAGAAGATACTTGATGAAGCTCATAGTTCCAAGTATTTTATTCATCTGGGATCCACTTAGATGTATAGAAATTTGAGAGAAGTGTATTGGTGGAATGACGTGAAGAGAGACATAGCAAGGTGTGTGATGAAATGTTCAAATTGTCAACAAGTAAAAATGAAACATCAAAGACCCAGTGGTTCGATTCAAGCTATTGAAATACCAACTTGGAAAGGGGAAATAGTGAATGTGGATTTCACAACATGGTTGCCGAAGACTAGAAAGAAATTTGACTCAATATGGGTAGTTGTGGATAGAATGATGAAAACCAGTCACTTTTTATCAGTAAAGACTTCTTATGGTACCGAAGATCATGTCAAGGTTTACGTCTAAGAGTTGGCAAAGTTGCATAGGGTACCATTATCCATTATATCAAATGGAGGTTCTCAATTTACTTCTAATTTTTGGAAGTCATTCCAAAAGGGCCTTGGTACGAAGGTGTCGCTAAGTACCACATTTCATCCTCAAATGGATGGACAAGCGAAAGAACGATACAAACATTGGAGGATATGTTGAGGGCTTATGTACTTGATTTCAAATAAAGATAGGATGATCACTTACCACTTATGGAATTGTTTTATAATAACAGTTTTCATTCAAGTATTGGTACGACTCCATTTCAAGCATTATATAGTAGGCGGTGTAGATCCTTAATTGGGCCATATTTGGTATTTGATGCTATGGAGAAGGTGAAAGTCTTAATCGAAAGGTTAAAAACTTCCCAAAGTCATCAAAAGTCATATGTCAATGAGAGGAGGAGAGAACTAGGCTTTAGTGAAAGTGATTGGATGTCCTTGAAGGTTTCCCCAATGAAAGGAGTAATGTATTTTGTCAAGAAAGACAAATCGAGTCCTAGATATGTGGGAACTTATGAGATAGTGAAGAAGGTTGGAAGCTGGCTTATGAATTGAATTTGTCAAGGGAATAAGCTATGGTTCATCCAGTGTTCAAAGTTTCGATGCTAAGGAAATGCTTGGGTGATCCAAATTTTATTGTTCCATTGAAGGATGTCTTTATTGAGGAAGATTTGGCTTACAAAAAAGTAGCGATTGAGATTTCGAACCAGCAAGTGAAGAAAGTGAGAAATAAAGAGGTTATATCTATCAAGTTGTTTTGGAGGAATTCATAAGTTGAAAATGCTACTTGGGAGGCTGAGCCAGATATGATGAAACTATATCCTTACCTCTTTCCTGCTACTTATGCTTTAGGTACTTAACAAGATCCATCCATTTGAAATTCTCATGAATGCAAATCTCATGTTAAGTTGCATACATGCATGATCATGAGACTATTTTTAAATGTTGTTTAATGCATAAGTTTGATGATTTTATGAAAATGATGTTTAAGTTGCCTTTTTGCATTTCTGCTATGATGATGACTATATTCCTACTCTATTCGAGCGTAATTCTTGAGGATGAGTGATCCTAAGAGGGAGATAATGTAACACCCTTCCTATTTTTAGGCCTTGGAAATTGTCACGATCCAAACTTAGGGCCTAGAAGTGACCGGCGAATGGGGAACCTGAAGAAACCCCAAACAAGCCTCATAGCATATCATTACACATCCTTGGTTGCGGAAGCAATTAAAATGACAATGAAAGATAAGCATAAACAAAGGAATTACGACTCAGGGTAACCTTCCATATCATAACATCAAGAAACAAGAGAGACAAGGCTCATAGCATATATAGATAACATGTCTAACAACACCTCTACTACATAGATAATAGTGGGGGCCACGACAAACCACCGGCTCACCCTCATAGTCAATACATAAAGAAAGTAAAGATAATCTTAGTACATAGCAAGAGATCATAAGCAACTTCCCCGGAATGGAGGACTCACCAACAAGCTTGAGAGACAATCGTACTAGCCACGTGGAGGAGGTGGATGATCAAACGGTGCACTAGTTCCTACATGGTGACATCATGCAAGCATAGAGTATACGTTACTACATTTGAACGTACTAAGTATGTAGGATGCAATGCAACAAGAGATAGACATCATAGGCAAAATGCGTAATCATAAGCAATGAATAACATACTAACAATATGACATGTATGAATGAAATTTGAAGCAAAACCATGCTAACAATCCAAATAAACTTGTATAGTTGATAATACATAGTGTCAGGAGAAATGTAACACCCCACATTTTACATGTACTAATGCTATTTAAATGAATCATGTTATGGTTTGGTCAAATTTGAGTCAATTCTTGAATGTGCTTAAATCTCGTGTTAGTGGGCGATATGCG
>JAPFFP010112548.1:0-18482 GCA_026153255.1 Solanum medicagineum | reverse complement strand
TTAGTCTTTTAAAATACTTTAATGGTTTCCTAATTATCCGCAAAAAATTAGGTGGCGACTCCTGTTTTCTCTTTCAAATCTCGAGAATCGGTTTTGCTCAAATTAATTGAGTTTTAAATCGATTATTGATTTTCGAAGCAATTTTCATTTTTTTTAAAGTCGGTCATTTTCCGGCGTAACAAGCATTTGGTTCTTCAGTTTGGTATTGGTAAAGTTCGATTCGATTTTTTGATGTTCGATTTTTTAAAAATGAACACCATACTCCGTACCAAATTAAATCGATTTGGTTCGATTTATTTCGACATTGTTAAAATGATTTTTTTGTGCAAATTAAAAATAAAATAAAAATAATTAAACAAAAAATGGTGAGCAATTTTCCAACAGCTACTTTTATGCTAGCCATTAACCACAGCAAACGCTATTAAAGAATTAGACAATAGATAAATAAAATCATGAAATGGAGTATCTATTTCCAGATCTGCGTGTGAAGATCAGATAAAAATATTCCCACGCCTGTAAGAAGAACCTAGCAAAAATTTACCTACAAATAAGTGCAGTAAGAAAAAATTAATTAGGAATAACTTACCAAACCAGAGATAAATCTGAAGACTTGACAAGGGATCCTTATATTTAAAAATATACTTGACAAGGATCACTCTAACACCACAAAATTGGGTTAAAGTTTTAAAATAAAAATTTAGCAATATATATTAATATAATAAAATTTTAATTTTTCGGTGCACCGTGGTTCTGGGACTCTTACGTTGAGAATCAAATCGAAAAACGGAAGTTTCCAAAAAAAAAAATCGAAATCGAACCAAAAAATAAAAAAATCAACACCGAAAAATCGAATTAGTTTGGTTCAATTTTTCAGTTTTTTTGCGCACCCTTACTTGCTTCTTCTCCTTTATTATGTGGGAGCAATAAAAAATATTTTGTAGATTTTTTATTTAATATTTTTAAAGCAGTTGCGTATTAGTGTGTCTGCTCTGATTGCTTCATTATATTTCTTGAAGTGTTTCAACTATAATTTTTTAATATTACCCCTAATAAATAATTTCTCCAGCTGCTCAACTATGATTTTATTGTATCATCCAAATCAATTATTTTAAGTCATATAAACGTTAGAATTAGGATAAAATAAATTTAAAAAAGTAAAAGATTAGGTCTTCCCTCTTAAAACACAGGACAAATAGAATTAAATAACGATTTTAATAATCTATTAATGATTATATTTGTCTAAAACAAAGGAAATACTTTAAAAAATATAATAATATAAATAAATCAAGAAGTTTATATATAACATCAAAATTTTATATATGCAACATAAATTACAACAATACAAGTAATATAAATATTTAGAATTAACATAATGTACAATAAATCATAATAATTAATAACTCGAAAATTTTTAAAAATACATAAAAGATCTATCAATGTCATATAAATCGAGAAGACTTTTTAACATATTACTCCTATATATATATATATATATATATATATATATAAGCAAACAGAGGTGGTACCAACACGGCAACTATAGATTGTACCAAAATTAGTATAAATTGTACATAGGAGATCTGATCATGCTTGAATGCGGACATTTGAGACATGTGGAGTTAGCTGTGATGACACGTGTAAATTTTATTTATGTGGAACAGAAAGCTCTCCTCTCTCCTGCTTTGCCAAAAAATCGCTAGTCTTCTTCTCTGCTTTTCCTCTTTCTCTCTACAATGGTGGAAGTTCACTCTAAGGTAACTTCATTACCTACTATGGCAGATTTAGTGTACTAAAAGATATACAAAAATTCAGGTACGTAGTATCACTCTTTCACTAATTTCTATCATTTTTCTTGAATACCTTTTAATTATCCCACAAAATCAGATGAAAATTGTGGATTAAAAGTTTAAAACTTAATTTTTATTTTTTTTTCATTAATTTTTACTTTTTCCTTTGTACTTCTTAATTATCTCATAAAATTTGATAAAAATTAATGAAATAATAAATAATTTTAAGAAAAAAATTGAGCTTTTTCAAGATCACTGAAATTCAGAAGTTGATTGTGCATCCACGGTGTTTCATGTTTGATGTATACATGCTCATCGACTAATCGCAACAGCGAAATCTCCGAGAGCGATTGAGCAAAGGCTCTTCTTGACTAAGCTAGCTATCATCATATATTCCACTAAATATGCAAGATGAAGGTGTAATTACTAATTACTTGGATATTCTCCTTGCAGAGAGGTTTCTATAAGGAATCATTATGATTTTTCACTAGCATATTTGGGTTAAGATTGAATATTAAGCTATTAATGTTAATATTTCAAATGGGCAATCAAAAACAAAACCAAAATATGCAGGAAAGAGATGCTACTAAGGAATTATTGGTGTATCTTATGGATGCTTCCCCTAAAATATTTTTCACTACCTGGCCTGTGGTTAGTCCTTTTCACCATCTTCTTATCTTATTTTGTTTAGCTTTTTTAATTGATTTTGGACATTTTCTATTACTCCACTCCACTTTAAGCTGATAAAGGATAGTTTTACTCTCTTTTCACATTAGGTGGTCTGATAGTTCAAGATGGATTTCTTTAAATGGCAAGGAGGATGAACAGGTTTCAAGTTTTTCTTGAAAGGTATCAGACAAATGTGAACTGAAATAATATTGATTCATTCATGAAATAGATAATTGGTACTTTATCTTGCTTAGCCATGCAATGGTGTTTGAGAGTTTTGTTGGTGTTGTTAAGATTATCGCAAAGGTCTTTGTTTGTTCCTCTTGGCTTAAGTCTTCCCTTTTTTACATCAAGTTGTTGGGTTAATTATCATTTCTGCTACTTTTCAAGAATACAAATATTATCACATAATTGTGTCACAAAGGAGTGTGAGAGAAATATTGCAACATCTTTTACACTGGAGAAACAAGCAACTAAAGTGATGGATAATCTTGAAACTAAATGATAGTTCAAATGCATGTTCCATCTTAACCTGACTGACCTCATATATTTGCATAGAATTCCCTGTTGGAAGATATTGAAAAGATTATTTCGTTTGGGGGTGGATGTGGGGGTGTGGGGTATAATGGTAGAATATCTGAGAGGAACTTCACTGTTTGGACTTGTGAGTACATATATTTGTCCGGAAATCTTGCCTCCCTTTATTAAGTTTGAGAATTCTTTGTTCGGGTCACTTTTCCGTTTACTTCTCCAATTCGTGTATTTGTCTATGTTCCATTCTATATTACTGTTAAAATTCAGCTTTTGGTACCAAAACCATGTTCCTTTTATGCCCATGCTTTACTGCCTTAGAACAACGAGCAACATTGAGGATTTTGTGTGGTTGTAGATCCTAAGTTGACAAGGGTTGTGCAACATTTTGGAGTTATAATATTCCGTTCTTCCATGTAGGCTGGTTGGGTTTTGTATCAATCTTTTGCTGATGTTGATGCTGAAACTGTTTGCTTCCTTATTTGATTACTATGGTGAAGCTGTGACATTATAAAAGAAAAAAAATGGTGTTGCTTGTGCCAAAGTCTTTGTTGAGCAAATTACCGTATGTGGCAACTCTTTCTTGCACAATTTACCATGAAACTCACATATATTATATCCTTAGGTTCTTCCTTTTTATCTGAGTTTGCAATAATACAGTTTAAAACAGGTCATGAAACATTTACAAGATCTGTGTTAGTGCTTAGCTATGTAGTTCTTGTGTACTTTAGCCAAATTGACCGTATCCATCTTAATAATATAACTTATTGATTTACTTAATACCTATGAGAAATTTTTTCATCTCCACATACCAAATAGAGAAAAACAAAGCTATTTGCAGATTAAACAGCCCTTATACTCGGAGTTCTTGGCTGAAGATGCACAAATGTCATATTCGATTTTATTGATGTGGTTCTATTGTCTTTAACTCTTATTGTTTTCAAGATCTAATGATTATTCAACTTATATGGTGCAACCATGGGCTACATTTGATCTGAATATTGGGCTACATTGGCCAACTTCTCTTCATTCCAAAACCAAGAATCCAGAGAAGATCGCAAGACATCATTGATGTTACAATTAATCCTATGAAGGTGTGAAAGCTATAAAATTTTACAACAATTTCTTTTAAATTCAGTTGTTTAATCAGTTGGATGAATGATTACACTTATCGTATTATTTCTCTGTTATTATATTATTGATAATAATGTATCAGATGCTGTGGATATTTAAACATAGGGGTTAGACTGCGTACATCCGACCCCCCTCACCCCGCAATGAGCGGGAGCCTTTTGAGGCACTGGGGTATGTTGTTGTTGTAGACAACTTCTTGTTATCATGCTGTGGATATTTACCCAACGTATTATGTCGGGCCCGTGCATCGCACGGGCTAAGCCCCCTAGTGTGTGTATATATATATATCTTATGGCTCATTTGTTGCTCACTTTTTTTAATGCAAAATATTTTGTCGTGAAAGTTGAACTCGTCCTTTGTGGCAACATTTTTTAAGTCTTTGAAAATGTCGCTAATTTATTTGGCTTTGCTGCAACTTTCTTGGACATTCTTTATCTGAAAAAGAGGTCTCATTAAGTTAATTTTTCCCTATACATACATCTAGTTATAGCCTTGAATATATGGAACTCTCTTCTTTGAACACATATGTCCAACTTTTGGCATATTCTGCATTGATCCTGTTTAAGCTTATGGGTATAGAAGTATATTCTCTCATCTTTTTTTAAGGAAATTTAAAGCAGTGGTTACTGTTAGTTGAATATGTCATCTTCTAATGAAGTCTAATTTGTCCAATGAGATTCAGTTCTAATGTGTTCTTATCTGTTTCTATAGAATTGATTCGGATGTGATGTTTCTTTAATTCACAGGTTACATTTGCTATTTTATTTGCTTATAGTAAAAATTTTCTTTTCCTATATGTTTTGTCCTCTCTTAACCATATGTTTTCAGATCATTGCTCTATAGTTTTATCAGTAAGTTTTATTCGTTGGTCTCTCAATTAGGTGTGCTATTATTAATTTCTACTTTTGTTTGCGGTATGAAATTGTTGAACTCTATTACCAAAACCTTTGCATCTCGATGATGGGTCATGGAGGTCCAATCCCTTTCTATTCAAGTCTGCCTCATCAATAAGTAGAAAGGAAGCAAAAATACAGGATTAGGACTGGTGGAAGAATGGACTTGTTCAGCCCAGTTGCTTTGATTTTGGGCAAAGCCCAAAACTTCATCTAATTCTTTCTTGCACATTTATCATTATTTGTATTTACTTGATATTATTAACTCTTTAACATTAATTATTTGTTTATTCAACTTAATTAAATTCCCAAAGGCAAATCATTTCTTGTTAATTTATTCTTTTAAGTGATTTCTTATTTTTTACAGTTTAATCATTTTTGGCAAATTCAGTTTATTTAAAATCCTTAAAAGTATCCAAGTTATTAATTTCTCTCCCCCCCCCCCCCCCAAAAAAAAAAAAACACGAAAATTCAAAATGTTTCAGAATTTTAGAAGTTAAAATTATCTTTTATTTCTAAGTCAATTTTTTAAAGTTAGACAATTTTGATTAAAAAATTTTAAAATTATTTAAATAATGAAAGGCGATTTGGAGTATTTTTTCTGTTGAGATGTGATTGCATTGCTTAGCCTCTTTTTTTTTGCATTAGTGATAGATGAGTTGACATGATCTATTGAGGAGGAGGTTTCATAGTGCATGCTATTTGCGGATAATATAGTACTGATTGATGAGGTCCGAGGTAAAGTTAATGATAGGTTGAAGGTGTGGAGACACACTCTAGCGTTCAAAGGGTTCAAATTAAGTAGGATCAAACGTGAATACTTGTAGTACAAATTCAGTGTTGCGAGGGATGAAGCGAACATCAAAGTAAGTTGCTATTTTATCTATTTCAAAAAGAGAAAACTTTAAATATTTTAGGTCTATCATCTAAAGTAGTGATGATATCGATGAGGATGTCTTACATCGTGTTGGGGCATCATAAATGAAATGGAGGCTTGCCTCTGAAGTATAGTACGATAAGAAGATACCATCTAAACTTAAATGTAAGTTCTACAGAATGGTGGTTAGATGTAAGACCCCACTTATGGGGGTAGAAGAGATGCAAGAAATAAGTTTGGAAATTTGAAACTGTTGATGTTTACGAAGGGTACGACTCGTATGATGGAGTATGACCAATAAAGTGAGTTCGTAGAACCTGGCAGACTTGATGAAATTTAAGATCTTTCTAAAGTTCAATCTACAATTTATCAGACGACCCGTAAAGTCCTTCACGAGTCGTAGACGGTCTCGTAGAATGGGAATCAAAGGAAGGGAGTCTCTTAAGTTTGAAAAAGGGCCATCAGACGAAACCCATCTATAGTTTGTAGAATGTTCTAGGGCTCGTAAATGGGGTCTCGTTGACCTGTCCGGCCAGAATTTCAATAAGAGCAAATTTGACCTTTCTTATTTTTCTAAGTCCAAGCTACCTCGTTTTGACCCCATCTTAGTCCCCTACCAGCATAAACAACCCTAAGTCATCTCATTCCTCATCATTCCAAAACACTCTAAGTCTTAAGACTCTCTCAAGCTCTTTAAGGCTTTCAAGTAAATGGTGCAAGCTAGAGTTTCAAATCTTCCACCTCCAAATCAGGTTTCCTCCATCATAATAACTAAGGGTCTGTTTGGAAGCCCCTTAGTAATTGGAATTGGTGTAATTACCATGATAGTAATTACACATCCTGGTAATTTCACTGTCCCGTTTGTTTGCCAATGTGTAATTACAGTGTAATTCCTATTGTCTTGTTTAGCTGGACAAACGTAATTACACAGTTAATTTAACAAAATTTTAAATAAATAATATTATCATTTATTTTTTATCATGTAGGCTACACAAGATCTAATTTATTTGTTACGACCCAAGCCTAGGGCCTAGACGTGACCGACGAATAGGGAACCCGAAGGAACCCCAAACAAGCCTCATAACATATCATTACACATTCTTGGTTGCGGAAGCAATTAAAATATCAATAAGTGACAACATAAAAAAGGGAAAATTTGGACTAAGGGAGCGAGAGAGAAAGAGGAAGTAATACTTAAGTATAATAGATGAGTCAAAGCTCAAGCATAATACACAACTTGTCCAACAACACCTCTAAACATAGATACTGAACGAGGGTCAAGACAAGCAACCGGGATCACCTTAATGGTCAAAGTGGCAATAAAGAAGAGAGTATCAATACATAGCATAAGAAATATAGATCAATGTCCCCGAATGGAGGACTCACCAACTAGCTTAACAGACAATCAAACTAGCCATGTGGAGGAGGAGGATGGCCAAATAGAGCTCTGGTTCCTACATGGTAACATCATATAGGCATAGAGTATGCGTTAGTACGTTTGAATGTACTAAGTATGTAGGATGCAATGCAACAAGAGATAGGTAACGTAGGCAAAGTGCATAATCATTATCAATCGATAGCATAGTAACAATATGACATGTATGAATGATGCTTGAAGAAAAATATTCTTATATAGAACATATTACGTAGATAAAAAGAGACCATCATCATAGACCAAATAACTAGTACTCGAATTCCAAGGCTTAACACCCCTTTGGTAGTGACCGAGATATCAACCCCTCAACAAGGTTAATGGACTTAACACCCTCCATTAAAGCGGTCAAGGTACCAATCCCTCAACAAGGTTAATGGACTTAATTTCCTCCATCAAAAAGGTCAAGGTACCAACCCATCAACAAGGTTAATAGACTTAACACCCTCCATCAAAGTGGTCAAGGTACCAACCCTCCAATAATGTTAATGGACTTAACACCCTCCATCAAAGTGGTCAAGGTACCAACCTCTCAACAAGGTTAATGGACTTAACACCCTCCATCAAAGTGGTCAAGGTACCAACCCCCCAACAAGGTTATGGTCAATATGTAACACTATAGAAGCTTATCATGAAATTAACACATGTGCAACATTTTTTCATCTTCATAAAGTCATATATCTCATATGCCAAGCTTTAGGCCTTCAATAACTCAATAATCATAAATCAGACATTTTATCAAATACTTCGCGGGTGTGCAGTGCTAGTGTAAAACTATGCAATTCAACAGTGAAAGAATGCAAGTAAATCCAATGTAAAACCATCAATCAATACTCAATAACACCCTTAAGCAACATACATCAAAATCCTTCATCAAATCTCACAATAGATCCTAGATCCATAGCTCAAAACATGGTAAAACAATCACAATTTTATAAATTCCAACATAGTGTGCAGTGAAGTTCTTAATAAATAAGACCCATGAGTAAATCAACTCTAAATCATGAAATGAAAGGTAAAATAAGGCTTGGGTATCATGGGTGAAAGGAACCCATGAAAGAAACCGGCATACCTTAGATTTTGGAGAATCCTTGAAGAATATTGGAGATGGAGACTTGAAACTTGAGATGAATTTCTTAGATCCGGATGAGTTTTGAGATTGAATTTAGGAGATGAAATATTGTCTAAGTGTTTGGGAGAGTATTTGGGAATGTCTTGGATGATATGAGGGTAAATTATGACAAAGTATAGGTATTTTCATGTATGGGAGGGGTTAGGTCCAAGACTCAAAGGCCTTAGACCGGACAACAAAAACTGGACAAACGTAACACAGGGGCGTGTCGCGCCACAAACGCACATTACACGCTGGAGTTTGACACTTTAAAATTTTGAATTTTTTTAGGATTGCTCTAAAATTTGGGTTAAACCCATTTCCCACTCAATTTTTTTTCCAAATAAGAATATAAAGTCGAATTTTCGGAATAACGCATGAATTTTTAGATACATGAAAATTACAATTTCGGGCACTTTCGAGGCACAATTTCAGGTACCTTTTGAGGTCATTTCAAAAAATAATGCACAAATTTTGAGATATGCAGAAATTACGATTCTGGCACTTCAGAGCCACAATTTCGAGTACTTTTTAGGGTCGTTTCAATATTATTATTACCAGAAATTAAAAACAAATTAATTGTCAAAAATTAATAAAAGAAAACACCAAAATTAAACACATAAAATAATTTATCAAGACATCAAAATATGAAAAAGAATAAAAAAAAGAGAGTTTAGTCTATAACCTTAGAATATTAATAGAAATGAAAATGTTCAAATAAAAAAAGAAAGTTTTCATATTTCACATAAAAAATATATTTTAAAAGGAAAATATAAAAAGTTTGATGTCACATCATGTAATTACATCCAATTCCTAGCCCCTCCATGGGAATTGAAGAGTGTAATTATACTACTTCAGTTCCACTCAATTTCATTCATACCAAATAATTACTTATTTACCGAACAAGCCAAAAAGTGTAATTATACTCAATTACACCAATTCCCAATTATATGGGCGCTTTCCAAATAGGCCCTAAGAGCCTGTTTGGAAGGACACCCAGGAAATTGGATTTGGTGGAATTAGGTGTAATTACATTGTCTGACCTGTTTGGTTGGACAGGTAATTACATGGTCAATAGGTAATTGGATGTATTTGACTGAGTATAATTACACTTTTCAATTCACAGGGAGAGGCTGTGAATTGTAGGTAATTACATAGTGTAATTATATGCTAGTTACTTTTTAATTTCTTTCATTTATTTTTATTTTTATATTTTTATTTTAATTTATTTTTATTTTAATTATTTTAAATTCTTTTTATTTTTATTATTCTCATTTTCTAAACCTATATTTTATGTTATAATATTTATTTTCATTGCTTTCTTATTCTCAATCTTTCTCATGTGATTCCATACAATTTTTCACATTTTTTTATTTATCTACACTTTATTTTATTTTTCGCTAGCATGATTTTTGAAACACCCTCATGTGCTTCGGAATGTTTCGTAATCATACTTTTCAAATATCTCGAAAATCGTGTGTGATTTCGAAAATTCGACTTCATATGCTTGTTCAGGGGGTAAAATTGAGTAGGGGATGGGTAACACCTGGATTTTAAAAGGCCCATAGTGAAAAATAATTTTTGGAAGAAAACAAATTCCAGTGGCCCTGTGCGCACAGGCTGCGACACACCTGGGGAGTGCCATTGTGTATCTTGGGCTACGCATTTGGTCCGCGTTGCGCTAGGGGCGCGAACTAGTGTAGTTTGTGTCTATTTTTTCAGCTTAGTTCAAGGGCATTTGAGTAACCACACAATGCCCATTTAATCGCGAAATCCTCCATACTCAGCTATTTTTCAACTCTAGAACTCACTAAAATCCTCTTTAAACCTCTTAAAAACATTATAAAAACCTCATTCAAATTCAAAGATCTCAAGAACAACTTTGCATTTCAAGGACTCAATCCAAGCTTCAAGTCTCCTTTAAGTTTGATCCAAGAAATTTTAAGTTTAGGTATGTGAGCTTTATTTATGGGGTCCTTTCACCCATGAAGACAAACTCTTCCTCTCTAATAGATTTCATGATTTTAAGATTAATTCTCTTATGGGTATTTCCTAATAATATTCCTATGCATGAAATGTGTTGGTAACTTATTGAGTATGAAATTTTAAATGATTTTCATGATTCCCAAAATAAGGGGTTGTATTGCTATGTTGGTGGGTTGAATTGCAAGACTTTAACATGAGTTGATTTTACTCTTTTTTTTCAATATACTTTATATTGCAAGATTTTGAGCAAGTGTCATGAACTCACCATGTGTTTAATTAAATTACATGACAAGAATTCCTAAGTTGTTGATGAACTATTGCATGATTTACAAGTCAATCATTTTCAAGATAATTATTGGCTCCCAAGTAGTATTTAACTCATGAAAGATATCTATGATTTTACAAGTAACAAATTGAGCCCTATTTCAAGATTCTATCCTCTTGTGAGTCATTCATGTCAAGTTGAGGGGCCAAACATGATTACTATTTTTCTCTCATATTCAAGTTAGGCTCACTAGTAGAGGTCAAACATGTGAATGAGCTATTCATGTCATATTATTATACTTCTTACAAGTTGATCATGTTATGATTGAAGTTTTTATTATTTCAATTATTCCGTGGGATTAAACTTAGCACTAATTTAGGCTTAAGGTGGGGCCTCGACTCAAGGGGTCCTTATATAAAGTCTTTAGTCTCTAAACTATGTGCCACTGTAGTATTATATTATTTCCCTAAATGGGCTTTACTAATGGATTCATCTAGTTCATGCTTTCCTCTGAAGTGGGATCATGTTTGGTTTAACTTGACAAGTAGACCACACCTTATCGAGGGGGTGCCATTCCTCGTACACCTTACTGAGGGGATGTCATGCCTCGAATTTCAAGTAGTAGCTCACTTGGTCTATGTCGGTTAAGGTCTCCTCCCATTTATGATATATTATGCAAGTTAAATGTTTTACATGCATGTTTTATTACAAGCATTGGTCGTACATGTCATATTGAGATTATATTCATTTCCTATATGTATGCATTTTGAATATTATGGCTTATGTATTTGTTGCATTACATTCGAAGTACTAACGCATATCCTATGCCTACATGACATTACCATGTAAGGACCGAAGCTCCTATAAATCGTTCTGCTCCATGTGGCTAGTTCAGTTCTTGAAGAAAGCTTTTGGTGAGTCCTCAACTCCGAGGACAATATCTATTTTATTCATGCTGTTTTGAGACTTCTTCTTTATGTTGGATATTTAGTATCATGTGGGTGAGGCCGGGAAGTGTCTTGGCCCCCGCTCAATTTTCCAGTAGAGGAGGTGTTGGATACTATGTTTGGATATGCTTATGAGCTCGATTGTTCCTATGCTTTTATGGTTATGAAAGACTTCCCTTAGTCCCACTTCCCTTTTCATAATTGACTCTTGTTATTGTCTTATTTTGCTTCCACAACCAAGGATGTGTACATGACATTCTAAGAGGCTTGTTTGGGTTGTCTTCGGACTTCTCATTCGCCATGTTATATCTAGGCCCTAGGCTTAGGTCATGACAAGATTGGTATTAGAGCACCAAGTTGTTAATGGTACTCAAAAATCCAACATATTGCGTCGATTAAGGTCTTATTCATGGTTGTGAAGCGCGCCACAACTATGAATAGGAGGCTATGAGGCATTTTAGGAAATGTTTCACTTCTTCATGATCTATGTCGTGCTTTAGATGTAAAGATAAGACTTTCCCCTCTTAATGAACGCTCTTTGTTCTTTTAGATCATGCCGCTACAAAGGGGAAGACCAAGGAGGGCCCATACACGAGAGGAGCAACTGGCTCATCCCGCTCCTCAAGATGGAGGGGTGGCCCAAGATGAGTTTCGAATGCGATCACTATGTTGGCCCATGCTATGAATAACCAATTGAACTAATGGGCCCAAGCTCCTCATGCTCCTACTCTGGCCTCAAGGGTGAGAAATTTCATAAGGATGAATCCTCTGGAGTTTCATGGGTCCAAAGCAGAGGAAGATTCCCAAGAGTAGGTGTATAAGGTGTTATCTATCATGGGGATAAATTCGGCGGAGAAGGAGGAACTAGCGGCCCACCAACTTAAGGGTGTAGCCCAAAAATGGTTTGCCCAAGGAAATTAGAAAGGAGAAATGATGATGCTATCCCTTGGGAGGATTTCAAGGACGCCTTCCTCAACCAGTTCTTCCCTATTGAGCTAAGAGAGGCTAAGATGATGGAGTTCATGAATCTCAAGCAAGGTTCCATGATTGTGAGGGAGTATTCCCTCAAATTCAGCAAACTATTAAAGTATGATCCTTATTTGGTTGCCGATCCTAGATCAAGAATAAACAAGTTTGTATCAGGGGGTGTCCGACTTGGTAAATAAAGAGTGTCGTACTGCTATGTTAGTGAGTGATATGGACTTATCTCGGCTCATTACATATGCTAAACAACTTGAGGGGGAGAAACTTAGGAAGAGAAGAAATGGGGAGTCGAAGAGGGCTAAGTTTGAGGGTGGCTTCCAAGGTGCCTAGGGTGGCCATTTCCAACAAGGTCACAAGTTCCAAGGTAAAGGGTCCTGCAATGCTCCAAATAAGATGTTTGCTAATGATGGGGTGTCTAACCCAAGGTTTCAAGGTGGCAATGATGGGATGACTAATCATAGGTGCCAAAAGTGTGAGAGAAACCATGGTGGTCCATGTTTGAAGAACTCTAATGCTTGCTTCGGTTGTGGTGAAGTCGGTTACAAGATTGTTGATTCGTCATACTTTAAACAAGGGTAGGAATGGTCATCCTCAAGGCCAAGGTGCTAATGTGGGTCATAGGGCAAAGTGAGGCCAACAAGGGGGTGCTCCAAGGAAAAATAGGTCATGTACTCTCCAAGGAAGGCAAAGAGTGGATGGGGTATCCGATGTTGTTACCGGTATGTTAAAAGTGATTTATTATGATGTGTATGCAATGATAGATCTGGTGCCACTCTTTCTTTCATTACTCCTTTTGTTGCCAATAAGCTTCATGTGTGCCCGGAATTGTTGTGTGAACCTTATGTCTTGTCTACCCCCATTGTGAGTTCATCATTGCTAAAAAAGTCTATAGGGATTGCCCCGTGTTCATATTGCATAAGGCCCTTCCTTGTGATTTTGTTGAACTTGACATGGTGGATTTTGATATTATTCTTGGGATGGATTGGTTACATGCATATCATGTTTCCATTTATTATAGGACCCGTAAAGTGATATTCCAATTCCCTAATGATCCTGCTCTTGAATAGAAAAGATGTAATGTGGTGGTTAAGGGTAGATTCATTTCTTGTCTTAAAGCCCCAAAATTGATTTCTAAGGGTTGCATTTACCATCTTGTAAGAGTTAGGGATGTTGAGTCTAAAGTCCTTCCCATTGAGTCGATTCTGGCGGTCAATGATTTTCTTGATGTCTTTCCCGATGAGCTTCCCGGTGTTCCTCTCGAAAGGAAATGGTATAGACCTTCTCCCTGATACACAACCCATTTCCATTCCCCTAACTGTGTGACCCCGGTAGAGTTGAAGGATCAATTGAGGGATTTGTTGGAAAAAGGTTTCATATAAGGCCTAGCAATCACCTGAGGGTGCACTGGTGTTATTTGTAAATAAAAAAGATGGTTTCCTTAGAATGTGCATCGATTACCGGCAACTCAATAGGGTCACCATAAAAAAACAAGTATCCCCTACCAAGGATAGATGACCTTTTTGATCAACTACAAAGGGCTAGTCACTTTTCTAAGATTGATCTTCGGTCCGGATGCCACCAAGTGAGGGTGAGGGAGTGTGATATTCCTAAGACGGCATTTCTGACTAGGTATGGGCACATTGAATTTGTGGTAATATCCTTTGGCTTGACCAATGCACCGACAACATTTATGGATCTCATGAATGGGGTCTTTAAACCCTATCTTGATATATTTGTGGTGATTTTTATTGATGATATCTTGATTTATTCCCGTAGTGAGGAAGAATATGTGAATCACTTAAGGGTGGTGTTGCAAATTTTGATGGATGAGAGGTTGTTTGCTAAATATGAAAAGTGTGAATTGTGGTTGAAAGAGATTGCATTTCTAGGGCATGTGGTGTCGGGTGATGGAACTAAAGTAGACCCTAAGAAGATGGAGGTGATAAGGAATTGGCCTAGGCCCTTAACTCCGACGGATATTTGAAGTTTCTTGGGTTTGATAGGTTATTATCGAAGGTTTGTGAACGGTTTCTCTTCTATTTCTTCCCCTATGACCAAGTTGACTCAAAACAACGCAAAATTTATTTGGACCAATGAATGTGAAAAGAGTTTCCAAACTTTGGAAGACAAGCTTATCTCTGCTCCTATTTTGGCTTTACTGAAAGGGTTAGAAGGGTTTATGATTTATTGTGATGCCTCAAGAATTGGCTTGGTGTGTCTTTTGATGCAAAATAGCTAAGTGATAACTTATGCATCTAGGAAACTAAAGGTGCATATCCCACCCATGATCTTGAATTGGTGGTCGTGTTGTTTGCTTTGAAAATTTGACATCATTATTTGTATGGAATTTATGTAGATGTGTTTACCGACCACAAGAGTCTCTAATATATGTTCACACAAAAAGATCTTTACTTGAGGCAAAGAAGGTGGTTAGAACTCCTTAAGGATTATGATATGAGTCTGCACTATCACCCCGACAAAGCTAATGTTGTGGCCGATGCTCTAAGTAGACTGTCCATGGGTAGTCTAGCTCATATTGATAATGGTAGCAAGGAGGTGGCTAGAAGTTCACTAGCTACCTAGGTTGGGGTTAGATTGAATGAAGCCGAAAATGGTGGTGTAGTGATTTTTGATGGCTTCAAATCTTCTTTGATTGAAGAGGTCCAGTCAAAGCAAGACCTTGATCCCACCTTGGTAGAATTGAAATCTTTAGTAAAGGATGGTAAAGTAGAGGTTTTCTCCTAGGGGGAGATGGTATCGTTAGGTACCAAGGTAGGTTGTGTGTGCCTAATGTTGATGACTTAAGGGAGTTGATTTTGAAAGAGGCCATAATTCATCCTATTCTATTCATCAGGGTTCCTCAAAAATGTATAGAGACATGAGGGAGGTGTATTCCCGGGGTGGTGTGAAGAGAGATATTGCCAAGTTTGTAGTTGGGTGTCACAATTGCCAATAAGTGAAAGCCGAACATTAAAAGTTGGGTGGCCTAGAGCAAGACATAGAAATTCCTACATGGAAGTAGGAAGAGATCAACGTGGATTTTGTGATTGGTTTGGCTAAGACTAGGAAACACTTTGATTCTATTTGGGTTATTGTTGATAGGATGACAAAGTTGGCTCACTTTTTGCCAGGTAAAACAACTTATGGTGCCAAAGATTATGCCAAGTTATATATTCATGAGTTGGTTAGATTGCATAGGGTACCATTGTCTATCATTTCGGATCGTGGTGCTCAATTCACTTCTCATTTTTGGAGGTCCTTCCAAAGGGGTCTTGGTACCAAGGTCAAGCTTAGTACGACTTTTCATCCTCAAACGGATGGCCAAGCCGAAAGGACTATCCAAACTCTTGAGGATATGCTTAGAGCTTGTGTTTTGGAGTTTAAGGGTAGTTGGGATGAACATCTTCCACTTATTGAGTTTGCTTACAACAATAACTACCACTCAAGCATTATCATGGCTTCCTTTATATGGTAGGCATTATAGATCCCCAGTTGGGTGGTTTGATGTGGGGGAGATAGCTTTGTTAGGCCCGAATTTGGTTATAGAGGCTTTGGACAAGGTGAGGTTGATAAGGGAGAGCTTGAACATGGCTCAAAATAGACAAAAGTCTTATTCCTATGTGAGAAGAAGAGACCTTGGATTTAATGTTGATGATTGGGTTTACTTGAAAGTCTCACCCATAAAGGGTGTGGTCCATTTTTGCAAGAAAAGGAAATTGAGCCCAAAGTTTGTGGGACCTTATAGAATATTGAGAAGAATTGGTAAGGTTGCTTACAAATTGGAGTGGCTTCGGATATGGGTATGGTTCATCCAGTCTCTCATTTGTGTGGAAGTATGTGGGTGACCCTAGTGCTATAGTTCCCCAAGAGGTTGTGGGTGTTGTGGAGGATAATTTGACCTATGAGGAGGTCCCAGTGGAGATATTGGATAGACAAGTGAAAAAATTGAGAAACAAAGAGGTAGCATCCGTCAAGGTCCTTTCGAAGAATCAACAAATTGAACGTGCTACATTGGAAGCTGAAGCAGACATGAAAAAGCGATATCCATACCTCTTCCACTCTACTCAAGCCGAAGGTAATAAATTAAGTCCTATCTATGATTTCAAGTCTTAAGCTTCAGCCCTCATGTCAATTTTGCATACATACATGTTCATGTTGACAAGTTTTGATGATTTTGATGCATTATATATATCAAACTTTTTGAGTGTGATGTTTAAGTACATTTATCACATTCGTGTCGGGCTAAAAGCTTTATAATTACTTCTCTCACGTATGTTTCTTTGAAGTTCGGGGATGAATGTTCCCACGGGGATGAATGTTCCCAAGGGGAAGATATTGAAACACCCCTCATATGCTTCAGAATGCCCCATAATCATATTTTCCAAATATCTCAAAAATAGTGCGTGATTTTGGAAATTTGACTTTATATTCTTGTTTGGAGGGTAAAATTGAGTAGGAAATGGGTAACCCCCGGATTTTAGAAAATTCGTAGCGAAAAATAATTTTTGCAAGAAAATGAATTCCAGTGGCCCTGCGCGCCCAGGCCCCGATACGCTTGGGGCACGCTACTATGTAATTATGGCTACCATTTGGTGCGCATCGCACCAGGGGCGCGGACCAGTGTATCTTTGTGCCCTATTTTTTCAGCTTAGTTCAAGGGCATTTGGGTAATCACCTAATGCCCATTTAATCATGAAATCCTTCATACGTAGTTATTTTTCAACTCTAGAACTCACTAAAACCCTCTCTAAACCTCTTCAAAACATTATCAAAACCCCCCATTCAAATTCAAGGATCTCAAAAACAACTTTGGATTTCAAGTACCCAATCCAAGCTTCAAGTCTCCTTAAAGTTTACTCCAAGAAATTTCAAGTTTTGGTATGTGGGCTTTATTCATGGGGTGCTTTCACCCATGAAGTCAAACTCTTCCTCCCTAATAGATTTCATGATTTTAAGGTTAATTCTGTTATGGGTATTTCCTAATATTATTCCTATGCATGAAATGTATTGGTAACTTGTTGAGTATGGAATTTTAAATGACTTTCATGACACCCAAAATAGGGGGTTGTATTGCTATGTTGGTGGGTTGAATTGCAAGACTTTAACATGAGTTGATTTTACTCTTTCTTGTCAATACACTTTATATTGCATAATTTTGAGCAAGTGTCATGAACCCACCATGTGTTTGATTAAATTACATGACAAGAATTCCTAAGTTGTTGATGAACTAGTGCATGATTTACAAGTCAATCATTTTCAAGATAATTATGGGCTCCCAAGCATGTATTTAACTCATGAAAGAAATCTATGATATTACAAGTAACAAATTGAGCCCTATTTCAAGATTTTATCCTCTTGTGAACCATTCATGTCAAGTAAAGGGGCCAAGAATGATTCCTATTTTCTCCTCTTATTCAAGTTAAGCTCACTAGTAGAGGTCAACCATGTGAATGAGCTACTCATGTCATATTATCATATTGCTTACAAAATTTATCATGTTATGATTAAAGTTATGATTATTCCAAGTATTCTCTGGGATTGGACTTAGCACCGATTGAGGCTTAAGGTGGGGGCTCAACTCAATGGGTCCTTATATAAAGTCTTTAGTCTCTAAACTATGTGCCACTGTAGGATTATATTATTTCCCTAAACGGGTTTTACTAGTGGATCCATCTAGTTCATGTTTTTCCCTCAAGTGCGGTCATATTTGGTTTACCTTGGCAAGTAGACCATACCTTACCGAGGGGCTGTCATGCCTCGGATTCCAAGTAGTAGCTCACTTGGTCTATTGTTAGACCCCGTAATTAACATAATTGGGGCAAAGTGTCAACTTGAAAACTTTTGGGGATATTGTGCAATTTGTCGT
>JAPFFP010112529.1:0-41663 GCA_026153255.1 Solanum medicagineum | reverse complement strand
GGACATTACCTGTGATATGATTACGTATGTATGGTACTTTTGTTGGGCGGTTCTACCGCAGCGGTGACCTTGTCGGCTCGCGTATATATATGCATATATGTGTATAGATGTTTGTGATCTTCTAGGATTGCTGTTGTAGGTGTGGTTAGTTAGTAAAACAGAGGAAACTCTAACGAAATTTCGATAAATTCCTTTAGCCAATATGACTGTAAATCCGGTTTGGTGTTGGTTGGGTGCCCAATCGGCTCTAATCACGATCCTGGGTTGGGTCGTGACAAAATCTCAAACTCTTCACAAGAAATCACAAAATAATGATCAAAATCACAAAATTGTGCTCCAAGTGTTTCCAAGCACCTCTCTCAAGGTTTCTGGCCGTTCTCCTTCATTCTCTCCTGAAAATAAACTAAATAACTTATTTATAATAACTAAAATACAAGTCAAAAACAAAATAGAAAAACTAAATTTGGCAGGAAATATAGGCAGGGTTATGTGCCATACTAAGTTTTACAGCCCGTACTAGGCTTTATAAACTTCATTTTTTCAAAATTGGGCACCGCTTCTACGAGACCTTTCTACGGGCCTTATTCAGACTTATGGGATCGTATAGGGTTTCGTCTGATGAATTTCCATAAAATCTCACATTTTGATCCTTAGGGTACGAAACCTTATCCACGACTCATACAAACTTCCACGACACGTCTGGCAATTCGCAAATGCAACTTCAGAAAATCAGCCCTTTACTGGATTTCAACCACGAACCTACTCTACGGCTTGTGAAAATTTCCAAGAGCCATAGAGTGTCTCGTACATCAGTAAAAATGTAGCAGCTGCAACACTTAGACCAAAATCTTGACAAATCATGTAATCCTAAAAAACAAACATAAAGCCACATCAAATCCACTAACATCGCTTTGAGAATACACAAGATTTCTAGTTTTAAGCATCAAAAGTGATTTATTTTGACAGTACATCTACAAACTCAATTTAAAATTATTGTTTTTCCTCAAGCGACAGACTCAATCTACATAAGCAGTATAGTAAAACATAGACCTCCATCTAATTGCATATGTTATCTCAAAATCAAGCATAGATACCCACACTACTCATCCATGCATAATAGATAGCTATCAAACAAACCAATGTAGATCAATACATGTGATAGTGCAACTTTGACAAGCAAGGTAACTACAAAGAAACAACAATTACTGAAATAGCCTAAAATCAACAGTGCGGTACAAGTGCTTTTATAAAAAGAATTCACATATCCCACTCATGATAGCATTTTCAAATTTAATGCTTGGGACTAAACAAAATCACTCACTCTCATAATAGATATTCAAATATCATGCTCAATACCGTATGCTTGCTTTCCCCTATAGTTATAGTATGACCTTCGACTACTTGGACTAGGATCACTATAAGACTTTCTTGGCTTGTAATGAAGGCTCAAGAGGCTTTGGTATGATGTTTTGGGAACATAGTGACTGATGACCTTTCTTGACACTGTGTTATTTTGCACTTTTGCCCTACCAATATTGTTATTTTTCAACTCATTCTCCCTTTCTCCTATTTCAAATTTATTTGGGTGCCTTACTCTCACTTTTAGCTTGTTGCCTTTTATTTACGCATCTTTTTTCTTTTTAGCTCATTGTTTAGGTATCTATTCATTTTTCTTGCACCCACAACATATTTTTCTCCCTTTTTCACGTATCACTAGCTTTTACCCTATTTTATGTCAGCACCCTTACACCAGCCACCCTCAACTTAGGCTTTTGGCCTGGGTCGAGGTGCGTAATATCTAGCCTATGAACCAGGGGCACTTCTGGTGGCCACCCTCACTTAAGCTTTTCGCCTCAGTCAAGGTGCACAATGTTCAAGGAAGGACCAGGGCTAGTTTCAGGATTTTACATTCAACAAGGTGAGGTTAGTTAGGTTTTTACAAAGAAAAGGGTACATGCAAGGTTCAAACATTGGGATCAAGGGATACATTACACATTTGGTTGGTCATTTAGGCTAAGTGGATTAATATGAACTATGGCTTAAGATCATTTTCTAACCAACTAGCCTACAGTCTAAGTCAGAGTAACAGGGCAAGTTCTGCATTGAAATACAATAACAGAATTTAGCAAATAAAGATCACACACATATGGTACTAAGTACACTATCATACAAACTCTCATATTATGCTTTTCATCATAATTAGACCTCACTTAAGAACAAGCATTGTCAATCGATCAATATTGCATGGCTGCTATCAAGACGTACTAACAAAATTTTGATGGGTATTATGTCATAGATTTCAGTACTACATGCTATTAATACTACCTACATATCCTAAACATGCCAGTTCAGTAGAAAATAATGTCCTTGGGAAAAAAGGACACAGGCAAGAAAATCGTTCAGACTTAAAATGTGGGATATTTATTGGCCATAGTTACTCAAACCACACTGAGGTCTATAACTATCCACACCGACTGAAAAGAGTTGAATTATCCTCAATGCACAAAATATAATAGTATCAAAGCATATAGGCCAAAAAACATACCTAGGCACCAAAGCGCCAGGCTCTAGCTGAGTCTGACCACTCTCAACCTACCTGGTGGTCTCCTCAGTAGTGGCAACAAGTTCAAAATGTCAAGCACTCATCATCCTCTCAATCTCTCGTGTCTACCACTCCTCCTCATCCTACATGGAGTGAAGCATAACAAGCTAAAGCTGTTCCTCCTCTATCATCCCCCCTTCTGGTCTCGCTCTAACTAGATCATCAGTGCAGGGCTGCTTCCTGAGGGAAGGGAGTGGTGCATTCTCAGGAGAAAACAAATCCATGACAACATCAGTGGGATTGGCCTGTGGAGGCATAATCGGTGCTATTATTGCTGCCGCATCTCGAAGTAGAGTTGTTGGTTCTCCATCCTGATCGCTGTCAAATCTATAGGCTGTGCTGAGCTGAGACTCTACTCTACTCGCCTCTCAAAAGCATCGATGTTGCTTCCTGCTGGTGTGAGTCATGCCTCAATAGTAGCCACTCAGTATGTCTGCATACGTGCCTCAACCTCTGAGATGGCTTGGTGAACCCAAGGCTAAATCTGTTGTAGTAACTGAGTTAACGAGGACTTGGTGCGAGCCTACCTCTGTGCCATGGCTTGAATAGATGTCTCTGTCATATCTATCATGCCAACAGCTGTTGAGTGAGCGAGCATGACCTCGAGTGTAGTAATAGAAGTAGTGGGCCCCTCTCTATATCAGTATCTATTGGTGGGGGCCCTCAATAGTGAGAGCAGTAGTGGTAGAAGAAGATGGAGACTTAGACGGTGGCACTACGACGAATATCTCTAGCATCTGGACTATAGGGTGTGATGCTCACCTAAGGCCAACCAGATTCTCATTAGCCTTTATCAGGCTGACATCCAATGTCCTCTAAACCTTGATCAGAGAGTCCAAGTGATGAAGGATCTCCACCACGGCCAAAACACATAGTCGATATATCAAGCACAGGAATGGGACAGAGGTGGACCTCTTTAAGGTCGCCTCATAAATCTGCTCGGCAATCAGGAGGGCCCAGTCTATGACATTGCTAGCTAAGATGCTGGCAACCAATACCGTGAAGTCAAACATCAAAGTATTATTTGCATATGTAGGTTGGATTCACAATCTCACCACTTCCCACCAAAATTTTTCCGATGAAGTTGAAAGGCACCTTCACTATAGGCGGTGACAAAGTAGATACCCACTCAGAGT
Source organism: Solanum medicagineum (assembly GCA_026153255.1). Lineage (NCBI taxonomy): Eukaryota > Viridiplantae > Streptophyta > Magnoliopsida > Solanales > Solanaceae > Solanum > Solanum medicagineum. The sequence goes on along the minus strand of JAPFFP010112529.1, from coordinate 37,925 downwards.
CCTGGCCCTGCTCAGTAATGTGGTCGGCTACCCATCTCATCAAAATAGCCTTGCAGGTCGGATCTCTCATTAGGACCATGTCTTAAGTCTACCCTAATCTGTGGTCGAACTCAATTGTGGTCCTGGGGGCGTCGTACTCGGGAGAAAAGAGCATGCGGTGGATGGTGGCCTCCAAGATATCAACTTATACACCCCTTACTCTTGTGTGTGTCAAGTGGGCTGAGTGAGGGGTTTCTTCCCCTAAGTGAGAGACTTTAGGATGGTGGCAGCATATGATGCAAAGAACATATGAAACATTAGCGGGGATTACTTCCCTAATGGTGCGGCTAGCCACTAGAGTCTATATCGAGCAATGGTGTCTTGGAGTCTAGGGACACTATCTAGCCCTAAGGTGATAATTTGGGGCTCCTCGAATATGGAGCAGGTTGGTCAACCTGGCTCATCCTATTGTACATCATCCGCGTAGATCCACTGCATACCCTGCACGCACCACCAGTTAGATAATGCATCAAGAGGTGAGGGTGGTGCTTGAGGTGCTGATAAGGACTCCGACTCCAACTCCTCTATAGAGCTAGACTTGGATCCCTCTTTAGAGGGAGTCATCTGTATAGAACTACTATCCTTGTAACAGAAATGACCCCAAAAAGTGCCTGAAAATGTGCCTCGGAAGTGCCTAGAATCGTAATTTCAATATAACTCAAAATCCATGCGTGATATCAAAAATCTCACTTCATATTCTTTTTCAGGGGGTTCAAATTGAGCGGGAAATGGGTCTAACCTTGACTTTAGAGCACCCAGATCAAAATTGCAAAATCCAAAGTTGGCAAAAAATAGTGAAGATTCGCGCCCTAGGCGCGACGCGCCAGGGACGCGCCTAGTATATTTTGTGGCCAGTTTTAATAGTTCGGTCCAAGGCTTTTGGGTCTTGGGCCTAAGCCTTCCCATATCTGAAAGTACCTATACTTAGCCTTATTTCACCCTCATGTCATTCAAGAAATTCCCAAATACACTGTTAAACACTTAGACAATATTTCATCTCCAAATTTCAAGTCTCAAAACTCATCCGGATTCTAAGGTCCTCATTCAAGCTTCAAGTCTCCATCTCCAATCTTCATCAAGCTATTCTTCAAAGCTATGATATGTGGTTTCTTTCATTGGATCCTTTCACCATTGATGCCCAAGCTTCCATTTACTCCAATTTGCAAGATTTAAAGTTGATTTACTCATGTGTCTTACTTATTATGAAATTCACTGCACTCTATGTTGGGGCTTATGAAATTATGATTATTTTACTATGTTTTGAGCTCTGAATTTAAGATCTATGGTGAGATTTGATGAAGGGTTTTGATGTATATTACTTGAGGGTGTTAACAAGTATTGATTGATGATTTTATATTGAATTTTCTTGCATTATTTCATCCCTAAATTGCATAGTTTTACACTAGCACTACACACTCACCAAGTGTTTGATAAAATATTCAGTTATGGTTATCTTGAGGAATTAAAGGCCCAATGCATGCCTTATGAGTTGAGTGACTATATGATAATGAAATGAATACATGTTTATGGTTTTCTCAAATATAGTTTTGGAATGTGACCATGCCCTACTCAGGGGTTGCGTGCCGGGTAACCATATCGAGGGATTTGTACCTTAGTAACCGTGTCGAGGGGTTTGTATCTTGATAACACTATCTGGGGGTTTGTATCTCGGTCACTAAGGGTGGTAGGATGCCCACCAACCAATTGATGGGGTTGGTACCATAATAACCAAGGGTGGTAGGGTGCGACGATCCACCAATATGATAATGGTCTCTTCTTACACATGTATTATGTCCTGTATAAGCAAGATTTACTGCATAGCATCTCACATGCATGACATATTGTTATATGCTACTCATTGCCTATGCTCATGCATTTTGATTATGTTACTTATCTCTTGTTGCATTTCGTCCTACATACTTAGTGCTTTCAAATGTACTAACACATACACTATGCCTACATGACGTCATCATGTAGAAACTGCAGCACCATTTGATCATCCTCCTCCTCCACGTGGCTAGTACGATTTCTCCCAAGCTTGTTGGCGAGTCCTCTATTACGGGGACATTGGCATATGCTCTTATGCTATGTATTGCTACTGTCGTCCTTTAATGTATACTTTGACTATGAGGGTGAGTTCGATTGCTTGTTTTGGCCCCCACTATTATCTGTGTAGTAGAGGTGTTGTTGGACATGTTATGTATCTATGCTATGAGTCTTGACTCTCTAGTTTCTTGATGTCTAGGATATGAAAGTTTCCCCTTAGTCCCTTGCCCTCATTTGTAATCTTTTATGTCATTTACTTGCTTCCGCGACCAAGGATGTGTGATGATATGTTAAGAGGCTTTCTTGGGGTCCCTCCAGGTTCCCCATGCATCATGTCATGTCTGGGCCCTTGGCTTGGGTCGTGACAAAGTCAGTATCAGAGCAGTAGGTTGTTAGGTCCTCGGCATCCAACACGCAATGTCAATTGGTGTCTTATTCATGGTTGTGAAGCATGCCATGACTATGAATACCAGGCTATGAGGCATTCTAGGAAAAGTTTCACTTCTTCATGATATGTCGTGCGATAGATTTAGGTCCCCTAAGGCTTATTGCTAACCCCTAACCATTACATTTCAGGATATGTCTCAAGCTACTTAGGACGGTGATATATTGCATGCGGAGGTTCACAATACTCTATGGGTGTTGGCCAAAGCGGTGAAAAAATTGACAACTCACCTCAATCAAGAAGTTAGTGCTCCCGGGACTTCAAATGGTAGGAGAAGGGGTAGTGAGGCCAAGAGGGCCCGTCTTGAAGGGAAGTTCCAAAGTCTCAAAGATAGAGGTGACACTATGTGTCCAATATGTGTAAAGTGCATAGAGGCCCATGTTTGAGGGACACCAATGCTTTCTTCGATTTTGGTGAAGAGGGGCATAAGAGGAGGGATTATCCTCGTAAACAAAATAAGAGTAAAGGAGTAATGATGGGGTGACTCGTCTTAGATGTCCAAAATGTGGGAAGAATCATAGTGGTGCATTTTGGAGGAACCCAGGTGCATGCTTTGGGTGAGGTGAGATGGGCCACAAAATTCTAGAATGTCCACATGCTCACAACAAAGGTAAGGATGGCTGACCATAAGGGTAAAGTTGTCATGTTTATCAAGGGGCTCAAGGAGGAGATGAGATGCCCGACATTGTTATCGGTATGTTGAAATTTCCTTTTTACTTTGATGTGTATGCCTTGATGGGCCTGGGTGCCACTATCTCTTTTATTATTCTTTCTTGTTGCTAGTGGACTTCGAGTATGCCTTGAGTTGTTACGTGAACCATTGGTGTCTACCCTTTTGTTCAATGTATTGTTGCTAGAAAGTTCATAGATGTTGTTCGTGTTCATATTGCATTAGGTCTTATCTTGTAAATTATCGGGTTGATATGGTGGATTTTAATGCTATACTTAGGGTGGATTAGTTGCATGAGATGTTGTGTCTCTTTTGATGGTCGGACCCGTAGGGTTAGATTTCAATCCTCTAATAAACACGTCTTTGAGTGGGGGGGCTTGTGAGGTAATTGTGAAGGGGTAATTCCTTTTCTTGCCGTAAGGTACAATTGATCTCTAAGGGTTTCAATTATCATCTTGTAAGAGCTAGGGGAGTTGAACCAAAGTTATTTCCATTGAGTTATTTTTCGGTGATGAATGAGTTAGTGAATGTCCCTTCTAATACCTTGAAATTAGAGTGGTGTCTTTTGGTTTGACTTATGCATATGTCTATAGATCTCGTGAATAGGATCTTTAATCCTTACCTTGTTATGTTAGTAGTTGTCTCTAGTGGTGAAGTAATCGATCATTTGAAGCTTGTGAACCATTTGGGGGTAGTGTTGCAAAACTTGAAGAAGGAGAAGTTGTATGCTAGGTATGAGGGGTGTGAATTTTGGTTGAAGGAGGTTACCTTTCTAAGTCATGTAGTATTGGGGGATGGTATTAAGGTGGATTCTAAGAGGATGTATGTGATTAGAATTTGGCGTAGACCTTTGACTCCCTCGGACATTAAGAGTTTCTTGGGCTTAACAGGTTACTACCGGAGGGTGTGAATGAGTTCTCTTCTATTGCTTCTCCCATGACTTAATTGACCCCAAGTAAGGCTAATTTGAGTGTATCGATGAGTGTGAGTGGAGTTTCTAAAACCTTGAAGGTTAAGTTTGTGTCCGCTCCTATCTTGGCTCTACCCGAAGGATCGGAGGGGTGGTTGTGTATTACTATGACTCAAAAATTGGTTGGGTGGTGTTTTGATGCTAAATATGGTGGTAACATATGCTTCTAGACAACTTAAGATGCTTGGAAAAAGAATTATCCTACCCATGATCTTGTGTTAGCCGCCGTGGTCTTTGCTGTCACGACCCGAGCCTAGGGCCTAGACGTGACCGGCGAATGGGGAACCAGAAGGGACCCCAAAAAAGCCTCTTAGCATATTATCACACATCCTTGGTCGCGAAAGCAAGTAAAATAGCAACAGAAGATAGTAAATAGGGATAACTAGGGCTAAGAGACATCTTTCATATCATAATCAACAAGTGTCAAGAGAGATTCAAAGCTCATAGCATAGATACATAACATGTCCAACAACACCTCTACTACATAGATAAGAGCAGGGGCCAAGAGAAGCAACCGGGCTCACCCTCATACTCAAAGTATACAATAAAGGAAGAGAGTCTTTAATACATAACATAAAAACATAGACGTTGTCCTCCGAATAGAGGACTCACCAACTAGCTTGAATAGATACCACTAGCCACGTGGAGGAGGAGGATAACCAAAGGGTGCTCTGGTTCCTACATGGTAACATCATGTAGGCATAGAGTATGAGTTAGTATATTTGAATGTACTAAGTATGTAGGATGCAATGCAACAATAGATAGGTAGCATGGGCAAAATGCATAATTAAAAACAATCAATGGCATACTAACATTATGACATTTATAAATGATCATTGCAGTAAAACATGCTTATATAGAACATATTATGTAGGTAAGAAGAGACCATCATCATAGACCAAGCAACTAGTACTCTGAATCCAAGGCATAGCACCCCCTTTGTAGCGGTCGAGGTATCCACCCATCAACATGGTTAATAGACATCACACCCTCCATCATAGTGATCAAGGTATCAACCCCTCAAAAAGGTTAATGGACATCACACCCTCCATCATAGTGGTCAAGGTATCAACCCCTCAACATTGTTAGTGGACATCACACCCTCCATCATAGTGGTCAAGATATCAACCCTTCAACAAGGTTAATGGACATCATACCCTCCATCATAGTGGTCAAGGAATCAACCCCTCAACAAGGTTAATGGACATCACACCCTCCATAATAATGGTCAAGGTATCAACTCCTCAACAAGGTTAATGGACATCACACCCTCCATCAAAGTGGTCAAGGTATCAAGCCCTCAACAAGGTTATGGTCATCATGCAACACTATAGAAGATTATCATGAAATTAACACATATACAACATTAATACTCATAGAGTCATACATCTCATATGCCAAGCATTAGGCCATCAACAAATCAAAAATCATAATCCGAACATTTTATCAAACATTTGGCGGGTGTGTAATGCTAGTGTAAAGTCATGCAATTCAAGAGTGAATTCATGCAAGTAGATCTAATGCAAAACCATCAATAGATACTTGGTAACACCCTCAAATAATTTACATCAAACCCTTCATCAAATCTCACAATAGGTCTTTGATTCATAGCTCAAAACATGCTAAAACAATCACCATTTCATAAGCCCCAACATAGTGTGCAGTGAAATTCATAATAAGTGAGACCCATGAGTAAATCAACTTTATATCATGCAATTTTAGGTAATCATGGGTATCATGGGTGAAAGAAACCCATGAAAGAAACCCACATACCTTGACATTGGAGAGTTTCTTGAAGAAGATTTGAAATGGAGACTTGAAGCTTGAATGAATTCCTTAGATCTGGATGAGTTTTGGGACTCTTGAATCTTGAGGAGGACTTGGGGTTTGACTTTGTTTCCTTGAATTCCATCAAGACTTATTGCGAACCTTGAGAATTGATGGAGACTTTGATGAATATTAGAGAGAATTTTGAGAGGTTTTTGGTTGGTTTATAGGGTTATTACCTAATTCCCCTGGAGTAAAAACAACAATTTTCAGAAATTTTTGAGCTAGTCCGTGTCATATCCACGTCGCGGACCCTCCGCGGACAAGTACTATTTTTTCGAAGTTTCACCAAAAATTATTTTTCTTGGCATGGACAAAATATATCTTGTAGGTACTCATTTTCCCACTCAATTTTGCCCTCTGAACAAGAATATAAAGTTGATTTGCGAAATTCTGCATGGATTTTGAGATATTGGAAAAAGATGCATCATAGGGTCTTTCCGAGCTACGTGGAGGATGTTTAAATATCCTCGATTTGAGATATAAGGGAATTACGATTATGGGGGAATTCCTAGGCAAGTGTGGGGCATTTTAATATCTCCCCCTTGTGAACATTCGTCCCCGAATGTCAAAGAGACGTATATAAGAAGAGTAATCATGAAGAACTCAACCCTAACAAGAATGCAACAATGCACTTAAAGACCATTTTTTAAATCTCAACACAAGTGTTAAAATCATCATGAACTTGTCAACATAAATATGAATGCATTCAATGACATAGGAGCTGAAACATAAGACTTGAAATCACAAAAAGGGATTTGACATGCTATAATAAGCTTGACTAGAATGAAAGGGGTACGGATATCGCTTTTCCATGGCCGCTCTGGCTCCCTAAGAGACACTTTCAACTTGACGATTTTTTCCAGGGCCTTGACGAACACTACACCCTTACCAATCAACTTCTTCAACCCTTCAATTCAATACCTCAACCGGGACCTCTTCCTAAGTCAACTTATCCTCCACAACACCCACAATCTTACGAGTTCTACAGCACTAGAATCACCAGTACATCCCTTCAACCTAAAATCATGAAAAACCGGACAAACCATAACCATATCCCTAGGTAATTCCAATTTTTAAGCAACCTTACCAATCCTCCTCTACACTCAATAAGGAGTCACAACCCTAAACTCATTGTCAACCTTAATCGCACATAGTCCACTTGGTACGATGAACCACCATCTCCCCTTTGGGAGACAACCTCCACTCTATCATCTTTCACCTGAAACCTCCAACTTTAATAAGGCAGAATCAAGGACTTACTTAATCTAGACCCCATTCAACCAAAGAAGATTTGGGACTATCAAGAATACTACATCACCATGCTCAACTCCCCCCAGTCTAGCCAACCGATGGACCTCTCTAGTCACCTCTTTTCCACCATCGTAACACATGCTAGGCTACCTACAACACCGACCATAACATTAGCCGCACCGGGGAAAATAATGCACACTCATATCATAATCCTTAAAGAGTTCTAACCACCTTCTTGTTATCTTCCATTCATACCTATCATATTTAGCAAAAAACATCTTTATCGTCCAAGACTTGCAACACTACCCCAAATGATTCACAAGCTCTAAATAAATCAATGCTCCACTATTAGAGGCCACCACAAACATGTCAAGGTACGTTTTTAAGACCCTATTCATGAAATCCATAAATGTAGTCGGTGCATAAGTCAACCAAACAACTCCAACCATACTCAAAATGCTCACTCCTAATTTGAAAAGACATTTAGGGACATCACATACCCTCTTCCTCACTCTGGGACAAAACTCTTACCAAAGATCAAGCTTACAAAAGTGACTAACCCATTGTAGTTGACTAAATAAATTGACCATTCTTAACCATCATATGACAACCTTACGGGTTCTACACTCATCGGAAGCATGATATGCAAGTAGCCAAACCACACCAAGACTTCCATCCCATCAAGCTAAGTTCAACCAAAATCACAACACAAGTCCCTATGTAATAAAAACATGAGAAATTCCCTAGACCTTTCTAGCAATAATAGACCCACATAACCATTCGGGACATACATGAATCCTACTTGCAACAAAAGGAACAATAAAGGGAATTGAAACCCTCGGAACCAACAAAGCACGCACAACGACATTAGGAAAAGCCTTTAATATACTGGTAGCATCATCAGGCAACTCGTTCCCCTTGCCTTATTGGAAGACCGTAAAATCGGTTACGTCTTGGAGCATCCCCTTGATCAACATCACTACCTCTACTTTTGTTACGCTTGTGAGGGCAATCTATTATCTTGTGACCCTCCTCACTACAACCATAACAAGCATTGGTTTTCTTCAAGAACAGGCCATCATGGTATCTACCACATTTTGGGAACCTAGCATAAAGTACCACACTACCACGACCTTTGGGACTTTGGAACTTTCCTTCACTACGGGCTCTCTTGGCCTCCTTACCTCTCTTCTTCCTCAACTTTTTCTCCTCCATTTACTTGGCATAGGTCATCAAGTGGGACAAATCCATATCACTAATCAACATAGCAGACCATCAGTCCTCACTTACCAAGTCTGATACTCCTATCACGAATTTACTCATCCTAGACCTTGGATCGGCCACCAACCGGGGAGCATATTTTTAAAGTTGGTTGAACTTGAGGGCATACTTCCTCACACTCATTGAACCTTATTTCAAATTCATGAATTCTACCATCTTATCCTCCCTAAGCTCAAGTGGGAAGAACGACTAAGAAAAGTGCACTGAACTCCTTCCATAAAACCACATTGTCAACCCCCTTCTCTTCCTTCCATTGATCAAAGCATATTTATGCTACCCCCTTGAGTTGGTAAGCCACCACCTCCACCTTTTACTCTGATCTAACTCCCATGATAGCCAATACCTTGTAAACCTCATCAATAAACTCTTGAGGGTCCTCATCTACCTTAGACCCATAGAATTCTGGTTGATTCATCCTCATGAAGTCCCTCACTCGAGATGTCAGAGTAGGAGAACGAGGGGCTTGGGCCCCTTAGGTGACTTGATTAGCCATGACTTGAGCTAGAAACATAAGAGCATCCTGGAACTCTTCAGGAACTGGTCCCCCATCTTGAGGAGCTTGAGGGGCGAGAGGAGCAGGTTGTTCCTTGGGAGTGCGGGCTCTTCTTCTTCTTGTGTAAGGAATGATCTAGCATATCAAAGAACAATTGTTAGGGGGTAAATAACCTTACCTCAACTCTATTGCATGACATTCAACAAGAAAAAGGGAAACATTTTCTAAAACGTCTCATAGCCTCTTGCTCATAGTTGTGGTGCACAACATAACCATGAAAAAGACTCTAATTGATACGGTGTGTTGGACTCTGAGGATCTAACAACCTAGTGCTTTCATACCATCTTTGTCACGACCCAAGCCTAGGGCTTAGACGTGACCGGCGATTGGGGAACCCGAAAGGACCCCAAGCAAGCCTCTTAGCATATCATCGCACATCCTTGGTCGTGGAAGCAAGTAAAATAAAAACACAAGATAGTAAATAGGGATAACTAGGGCTAAAGGACATCTTTCATATCATAATCAACAAGAGCCAAGAGAGAATCAAAGCTCATAGCATAGATACATAACATATCCAACAACACCTCTACTACATAGACACGAGCGGGGCCCAATACAAGCAACTGGGCTGACACTCATAGCCAAAGCATACAATAAAGAAAGAAAGTCCTTAATATATAGCATAAAAACATAGACGTTGTCCTCGGAATGGAGGACTCACCAACTAGATTGAATAGATACCACTAGCAATGTAGAGGAGGAGGATGACAAAATGTTGCTCCAGTTCTAACATGATAACATCATGTAGGCATATATTATGCATTAGTATGTTTGAATGTACTAAGTATGTAGGATGCAATGCAACAATAGATAGACAGCATGGGAAAAATGCATAATCATGAACAATGAATGGCTTATTAATAATATGACATGTATGAATGATGCTTGATGTAAAACATGCTTATATAGAACATATTACAGAGGTAAGAAGAGACCATCATCATATACCAAGCAACTAGTACTCGGAATCCAAGGCTTAGCACCCCCTTGGTAGTGGTTGAGGTATTTGGTGTGCTGTCAAAATACAACACATTTGATGCCTAAAATAAGGAATTTTGTGAGTTATTAATGCTACTTTTTATGGTTTTTATGTGTTTTGTGTAGTTATTGTACAAAAGGCAGGTTGGCATGATTTTGGAGAGAAATTGCAAATCAGAACATACGAGCCCACCTACGAGTCATAAGGTAATCTCGTAGCCAGAAACAGAGAGCGACAATGACAATTCTACTAAGTGGAGGTAAGCCTTATGAGGCCACCCTACGAATCATAGGTCTCAATATGACTCATATATGTGGAATCATAGCAAGAAACAGAGAGCCAAAATTTTGGACCAAGAACTAAAGGCATAGACTACGAGAAGAGCATACGAGTCATAGCTCAAGTAACAACTCGTACCAGTGGATCATAACAGTCAAGTCCAAAATGCCAAAAGCCTGATATGAGACCCCGATTACGACTCATTGGTCACCCTATGAGTCATACCCGTGAGACGTACCTGCTACCAGCTGTCTTTTCTGTGTAATTTTTAGGGGTTAAATTTATAAAGACTATATATACTTTATGTTAGGGTTTATTTGGGTGATCCCAGATTGGAATATTGGAGAGAGCCTTTGGATATTCTCTCTAGATTATTTTAGGGTTTTAGTGTAGATTTTAATTTTCTCTTGGAAAACCCACTTTTAGGGAGTGCAAATCATACATTGTATTCATTCTCGATCTATCAAACTTGTGGTTTGCAACTTGTGGTGTTATCAATCTTGATTTCTTTGGGAAAAATTCTCAATTATGTCATGTATTTGTATTTTTGTTAGTTTTGCCTTAGCCATGAGTAGCTAAGCACCCACAACTTGGGGTTATGAGAAACATGGGTGGTTGATTTGAGATAACCTAGACTTATTGGATTTCTATGATTGGGATTTTGCATGTATTGTCCATTTCCCTTCAGCTTGATTGTTGTTTGGTGGTGGCCAATACCAAACCTTACCTACTATCATGATCCTAACCAAGGTATTAACGAATAGGAAAAGGAAAGTAGATGATATGATTTGATTGATATGTTCTGGTCTAATGAACCAAACCTGACCAAAGGGACGTTGACTGGGACAATACTGATTAGTTGGCACACCATGGTTGCCAACCAAGCGCTATGGTGAAATTCGACCTTCACCTCCACAAGAGGGCTAGAAAAACCTAAGTTACCATCCTACATGCGAAGTTCCAATTATAGTTATGTTGTCTAGGGTAATCGAGTCAATGAACCATTGGGAACACCATTCCCAAGTTGTCCCTAAAATTGAGTGTTTCCTTCCATAGTAGTATAGTTTTTATTTTAGTTTCGTTCTTAAATCACAAACCCCCTCTTTAGAGATTTTAGTTATAAATACTCGAAATGATTGATAGTGAATTCTTGTAGTCAAACCCTGTATTCCCTGTGTATTCGACCCTAACATTCGGTTAGGTTAATTGTTGATAGCGATTGCTCTCTTATTGGAGTGTGAACATTAGAAATCAATAATTATGGGGCCATTGCTGGGGAATACGACTAGGTTTTGACTTGATTTCATTATTAGTTAGTTCAAGTGTTAATTTCTAAACTCTCTTGTATTTTACTCTTAGTCTTGTTTTGTTGTTTAGTTTGGTTGCAAGTTTTTAAAGGGAAAAGACATTAAGACTCAACTCAAACAAGAAATTGTAGGTTGGGAATTACAATGAATGAACAAAAGCTAGTCATCACAGGTGATCTATTTGAATCACTGCAGCAACGTGTTTTGTTTTATGGGCAGGAGTCCAAAGACCCTCAAATTAACTTGCAGAACTTTATGCAAACATTGAGGGGGCTTTTGGAACACAACACCCAACGTGGGAGGCCATGGCTCTTCAGATTTTCCCTATGAGTCTTATGTGCAAAGCTGTAGAGTGGTGGTCTATCCTTCCTCCAGATGTTTGCTTTAATTGGGGAGAAGTGAAAAGGATCTTTCTAATGAACTTTTATCGAGAGCCCAACAATAGGATATGATTGTTAACTTCCAATGAATTCCAGGAGAATCATTAGTTGCAACATGGGACAAATAGAAGGAGTGTTTGGGAAGAGGCGAAATCATGGTTTGCCAAGTGAGGAACTAGTGGCAAGTTTCTACCGAGCACTCCCGAACAACAAGTCCACGCTAATGCCTTATTTGGAGGTGACTGTTGGGCATTCTTGAGGCAGCTATTTAAAGAAGTCACAAAATGTATGGACAAATTGTCTGCGGTTAGCAAAGTGTACTTGCCATATCAAGATCAACCATTTGCTCCCACTAGTGCATCAAGAGAAGGCTTTAATAAGAGATAGGGTGGTTAGTTGGAACAAGCTACCACATCAATAATGGGTTACAGAAAAACCTTTGAAAGTTGAGATTATGCTTGAACAACTGATGAAGAAAGTGAATGATTAAGAGGAAACACTTAAAGAACTTAAGTTTGATGCATTAAGGTGAATTAAAAGGTGGATCAATAAGTGATGACACTTCAAAAAATATAAAGGCCGAGTTGAGCAGATCTCTAAACAGTTGGAGCATATGCATAAAAACAGAAGGAGAGATCATAGAAGTGGTGATAAGAGCTCACCAGATTTTGAGGAAGTCTGAGTACTCATGATGAGAAAGTCGAGCCACGATGTTAAATAAGGCGCTTCTTGGGAGGCAACCCAAGTATCTCTTCTATTTTTGGACCATTTTATGTTTATGACATTTGCTTGAATTGTTAAGTAATAGTTTGATGATTGTTTTGATGTGTCAAGATATTGGATCAGTTGTATTATTCTAGACATTGGTGTATCTTTAAGTGTGATTTGCAGGAACTCACCAAAAGCTGAAGAGAAGGAGAAAATTGCATGTGGGGCAACCTCTACAAGCAGGCCTATGAGTCGTAGTGAATACCATGATTCGTAGTCATACCTCATAGAGGGAAACAAAAGGGACTTAAAGTTGGCACACGCACTACGAGCCAACCTTACGATTCGTAGGGTCCCCTGCGAGTCGTAAGTGGGGTTTGTAATGCCCATGTATAAATGCTGAAATTTTTCTAAGTGTTGGGTCTGCTACGAGACCGGGACCTACGAATCGTAGGACATCTTACAACTCGTATTCAGGGTTTCATAGACCCAATCTACAAAATCTTAAAAGTGACCTGGTTTGGAATATAAAAGGGTAAAAGTCTTTTGACTCCTCATTTCCCTCCTTGAAAAGGTTTTTCTTCTTTCATAACACCCCAAACTCTATTTATTACTGTTCCGTTCAACCCCAAACTATTTTTCTATTATCATCTCCCTGCAAGTGCATTTCCTCAGAGTTTCGACTCTTCTTCTTCTCATTACAGCTTCTTCTTTTCATCTGGTGAGTTTTCGTGGTTAGCTTTGGCAAACCTATGCTATGATCTTTCCTTATCATATTTTTGAACTTGTGTGATCATAGTGGGTATAACTATTTAAAAATGATTGTGTTGGCATGAAGAGTAGAATCTAGAGCTGTTACTTTCCCTACAATGATTAAATTCTTTATGTATATCCTTGCTTAATGATTGTAAGGTTTGATATTGTGTTTATATGTGGTTGACTGATGATCCTTGAGTGATTATTTGGCAAAACCATGTTAGGATTGAAATTTCTAGCTATTGGGGTGTTTTCATTTGGTTGCGGTGAAATACCCTTGTATGAACTTGTGTGACCATTTATGTGCCTCCATAAGTCTATGCTATTGTTAAAATGGATGAGTTTCAATATTTGTTCATACTAGAAATGTTTTGAATAAAAGGAAGGATTCATGTCGCATTGCGAGATAATGGTTAATTGGAGTGATTAGACTTGCTATAGGGTTGATTATGTGTATTGGTTTCATGTGCTTCTTGTTTAGTTTTTAGTCATTGTAGAGAGGTTATAGGCCCCTGATATGACTTCTGTCTTCTGCTACGATGACCCACTATGAGTCGTAGGTCACTCTACGAGTCATAGTGGTCTTTCATAGAAGGCAACAGTCACCTATGGTGCCTTAACATTTTCCATATGAGACCTACGTACGAGTCATAAAATTTGTTATGACTCGTATTGGGGTCTCGTTAAACCGATCAGAGATTTTGAAATGTTTCTAGAATAAGGTATGAGCCCATACAAACCTACGAGTCATATCTACGTCTCGTGTTAGATTCTAGTATGTAATCTCCCAGAGACTTTGGTTCTATGAGGCTACAGTATCGCTCATAAATGGTCCTACGAGTCGTATCTACCCATCATAGTTGCACACTTGCATCTGGTTCAGTGTACTTACTTTAGTAATTTTGTTATTTCTTGTTTGGTTGTTTTGTGTATGACTCATTTGTTGAAACAAACATCATGGGACTCATAATCTGGAGTTTGGTGACCTTTCAGATACAATGCCTCCAAAAGACTGAATGGGTGATACCTCAATTTCAAAACACCGATTGAGAGATGAGACATCAGACGATGATCAGTCGACTGAAGAGATAAATGTGAACATTGATCCTGAATCTAATGTGCCTTTAATAAGATCCGAGCAGTAAGAGTTCCAATGGAAATAGATAGCCCTACCAGTCTAAGAAGGAGGGTAATGAAGATGGGACAGATGATGGCCTTTCACTTTCGGAGTCGGGGTCTATCGAGGTATCTCAAACCTAACCTAGGGGGGACTGATTCTCAACCTCCGGAAGATCCCATGGCTATTGTCAGTTCTAAAGATCCCAAAAACACCTGATGGTGTGTTCCAAGTATGAAGGAAATATATGACAAAGGATTGGAACAAAAGGGTCAAGGAAAGCCTATTAGACAATATCATAAGGAATCGAGACTCAATGATTCCGAATTGAGTAGAGTACCTGACTTGGAAGCAGAGCTCAACCATCACGGACTTGCATGGCAATCATAGAAGTTGGGCAAGTATGCCCCATATCTAGTCCGAGAATTTTATGCCTCCTATTATGCCACGATTCTCCAAGATCTTCCTTGAGGGAAGAAACCGATAGAGTGACCGAGGTTGCGAGAAGTTCTAGTGCAGGGTGAAGTTCTTGACATTTCAGAGGAGACTATCAGGAGGGTTCAGTTTGGGCCAAGCTACAGGGCACCTCGTTCCACCACAAAGTATGATGATAGAATTGCAAAAATGAGAAAAGCGGTGAGCGAGAAGAATATGGATGTGAAGACAGAGTTGCTCAGGTGGATAGCCAGCAAGATATGTGAGGAGGCTTTTGAGCCTGCATAGGTCACAAACCATGCTGCTCAGATCTTGAAATCCCATCTCTTATTCCGTGCCACGTTTTGGTGGTCTATCATCCGTTGGCGCGTCAGGCCTACCTTCACAAATAATGTGATTACCTCAGAAAGAGCAGTACAACTAGCCAACATTATAACTTGTTATGATATTGATTGGCCTCGAGTTATGGCCGAGCAGATGCACGAGTCAGCGATTTGTACTCAGACCTCATTGCCTTTTCCCATTCTGATACATAGGTTATGTTATGCAGTTGGGGTGCGGGTCTCTCTCCATTTGGATCCTCATGTAGAGGCAGTACGTACCATGGATCCCAACCTGATCAAGGTTGACGAGAACTCGGTGGCCCTACCACAAGCAGTTCCTCTGGCTATACCAGATCTATTCCCGGTTGAGCCTCAAACTCAGGGTCCTACTCCAGCTACCACCACCAATATTACAACTACTGCAGAGCCTTCCCCAACCGGAGAGATTGAGTCGTCGCCATCTTCTAGTACTCCTACACCAGTATCATCCACTATGTCGGTTGTCTCTCTTATCTCTGCTATTGCTTTTCAAGCACTAGTGTGTGGAGTAGCTATAGTGGAGCTTAGGATATAGGCTTTAGCAGTTCAAATCAGACCTTGGGTCAGCCAGACTATTCGGGACTTAGAGGAGACGGCAAAGGACTTCGCCTGCGATTTAGTGGATGAGAGAGTTAGAGTGGCAGATGTCCGAGTAGATGCATTCGAGGCGAGAGTCCAGAGGAGACTTAAGGGTGCTTGGCCTGCTGACACAAGCGGAGTGACAGAGGTGTTGGCCAATTTAAGGTCGACTTATTGCAGATGTTTGTAGCCTCTATTACAGTCCTGGAGGTGGCACCGGCAGGTGATGAGGGTTTTGACAAGTTAGCTGACTGCCTCCATGTCCATGGGAAGAGGCCCCTCGAGATGGATGACCTAGAGATGATCCAGAAGAGGCCCAGACCTCATGATCCAGCAACACAGGGGGAGGAGCTGATACCAGATTAGGGGATACACAAGTCTCTAGCTATAGCAGCTATATAGAGGGAGAGATAGCAACAGATAGCATAGAGAGAGGGCAGTTCACACGCCGCTGTAGCCTAGACTCTAGAGCAGGAGACCTTAGCTCAGGACCCGTAGGATCAGATAGATGTAGGTGCTTGAACACTAAATGTTTGATTATTTTTGACCCCAACACTTATTTTTTATCTATGGATACTTTGTTCTTTTTGTTAATGTTTTTGTCAGGTTGGTTTTGGATTGGTTCAAGTGTTTTGTGTTGAATGTTTTGGTTTCGAATAGTGTTTATTTTACTTTTGTTCTTAAAGAACAACCCCCCATTTAGAGATTTTAGTTATAAATTCTTGATATGATTGATAATGAATTCTTGTAGTTAAATACTGTATTCCCTGTGGATTCGACCCTAAACTTAGGTTAGGTTAATTGTTGATAGCGATCGCTTTCTTATGAGAGCGTGAACATCAGACAACAGTATTAACCACTCAACATGGTTAATGGACATCACACCCTCCATCATAGTGGTCAAGGTATCAACCCCTTCACAAGGTTAATGGACGTCACACCCCCCATCAAAGTGGTCAAGGTATCAACCACTCAACATTGTTAATGGACGAAAAGAGCACAAAAGAACATAACCTCCGATACGATAAACAGAATAAAACCAACACCCATCATAGTGGTCAAGGTATCAACCCCACAACAAGGTTAATGGACATTACACCCTCCATCAGAGCGGTGAAGGTATCAACCCCTCAATAAGGTTATAGTCAACATGCAACACTATAGAAGCTTATCATGAAATTAACATATACACAACATAGTTTCATCCTCATAGAGTCATACATCTCATATGCCAAGCATTAGGCCTTCAACAAATCAAGAATCATAATCCCAACATTTTATCAAACACTTGGTGGGTGTGTAATGCTAGTGTAAAACCGTGCAATTCAAGAGTTATATCAGGAAAGTAAATCCAATGCAAAACCATCAATAGATACTTGGTAACACCCTAAAATAGTATACATCAAAAGCCTTCATTAAATTTCATAATAGGTTGTAGATTCATAGCTCAAAACATGCTAAAATAATCACTATTTCATAACCCCAACATAGTATGCAGTGAAATAAATAATAATTAATATCCATGAGTAAATCAACTTTAAGTCATGCAATTTTAGGTAAAAGGAAGCTTTGACATCATGGATGAAAGGAACCCATGAAAGAAACCCATATACCTTGACTTGGAGGTTTCTTGAAGATGATTTGAAATAGAGACTTGAAGGTTGAATGAAATCTTTAGATCCGGATATTTTTGGGACTCTTGAATCTTGAGGAGGACTTGGGGCTTGACTTTGTTTCCTTGAATTCCAATAATACTTCTTGGAAACCTTGAGAATGGATGGAGAATTTGGTGAAGATTAGAGAGGATTTTGAGAGGTTTTTTGTTGGTTTTGAGGGCTCAAAATGGCTTGACAATGAGAGATTTTTGTGTATATAGGTATAGGGTTATTACCTAATTGCCTTGGCGTAAAAAGAACAATTTTTAAAAATTTTTGAACTAGTTCGCGTCAGGTCTGCGTCGTGGACCCATTGCGGACAACTACTATCTTTGAAGTTTCACCAAATTTTATTTTTGTTGGCACGGACAAAGTATACCTTGTAGGTACTTATATTGCCACTCACTTTTGTCCTCATGAAAAGAATATGAAGTCAGATTTGTGAAATTCTGCACGGATTTGAGATATCGAAAAAAATACATCATAGGGTCTTTCCAGGCTATGTGGAGGGGTGTTTAAATATCCCTGATTTAAGATATAAGGGAACTACGATTATGGAGGCATTCCTAGGCAATGTGGGGCATTTCATTTGTTTTTGAAAGTTGGCATCACAATTTGTATGGGGTGCATGTTGATGTGTTCACCGATCATAAGAGTCTCCAATGTGTGTTCATTTAGAAGACCTCAATTTGAGGCAAAGGAGATTGTTAGAGCTTCTTAAGGACTATGTTATGAGTGTGCATTATCATCTTAGTAAGGCTAATGTTGGGGTAGATGCTTTGAGTAGGATGTCTATGGGTAGCCTAGCTCATATTGATGATGGTGGTAAAGGGGTGGCTAGGAAGGTCCATCGGTTGGCTAGATTGGGGAGTTAGGTTGGAAGAGGTTGATAATGGTGTTCTTGTTGATGTTGTTGGCTCTAAATATTCATTGGAAGTGGACACGAAAGCTAAGCAAGATCTTGACTCCATATTATTAGAATTGAAGGCACTGGTAAAAGATAGTGGTGAAGGTTTTCTCCAAAGGGAGAGATGGTACCTTTAGATACCGAGATAGGTTATGTGTACCTTGTGTTGGTGGCTTGAGAGGAAATATTCTTGATGAGGCTTATGGTTCTTCCTATTCTATTTACCCTGGTTCTACTAAGAGGTATTGCAATTCGAGAGAGGTGCATTGTTGTGGATGTATGAAGAGAGACATTGCCAAATTTGTATCTGGTTGTCATAGTTGCCAACAAATCATAACCGAACATCAAAGGTCGGGTGGCCTAGCCCAAGACGTAGAGATTTCTACTTGGAAGTGGGAAGAGATTAATATGAAATTTTGTGGTTGGGTTGCCCAAGACTAGAAAGGGTTTTGACTCCATTTGTGTTGTGGTTGATAGGGTGACGAAATCGGCTCACTTTTTACAAGTTAAGACTTCATATCGGGCTAAAGATTATGCTAGGTTTTACATTCATGTCTCAGTGAGGTTGTATGGGGTTCTTTTGTCCATCATATCGGATCGTGGTGTGTAATTCACTTCACATTCTTGGAGGTCCTTCCAAGGAGGTCTCTGGACCAAGGTAAAACTTAGTACGACCTTCCACCCTCAAATGGATGGCCAAGACAAAAGAACTACCCAAACTCTTGAGGATATGCTTAGGGCTTGTGTATGGGAGTTGTGAAGCAGTTTGGTTGGGTTCACATATAACAATAGCTTTCATTCTAATATTGGTATGGCTCCTCTTTAGTCCCTCTATGGTAGGCATTGTAGATCACCGGTTGGGTGGTTTGAGACAGGAGAGGTGGCTTTGATAAGTCCGGATCCGGTTATGGAGGCTTGAGAGGGTAAGGATGATTAGAGGAAGGTTGGAAACAGTTTAAGTCGTCAAAAATCCTATGCTGATGCGTGGAGGTGAGACCTTGAACTTAAGGTTGGTGATCAGATATATTTGAAGGTTTCACCCATGAAGGGTGTGGTTTGTTTTGGTAAGAAGGGTAAGTTAAGCCCAAGAAAGGGGGTCCTTATAGAGTATTGTGGAGGATTGGTAAGGTTGCATACAAATTGGAGTTGCCTATGAATAGGGGTATGGTTCGTCCGGCTCTTCATGCATCTAGGTTGAGGAGATGTGTTGTTGACTCAAGAGCTATAGAACTTTGATGTTATGAGTGTTGTGGAGGATAAGATGGCTTAGGAGGAGATCTCAGTGGAGATATTGGATGGATTGAATGAGTTGACTAATAAGGGTGTAGTGTTCGTCATGGCCCTTGGATGAATCGTGAAGTTGAAAGTGTCTCTCGGAGAGCCGGAGCGGGCATGGAGAAGCAATATCTGTATCTCTTTCATTCTATTCAAGCTTCTGATAATACGGCGAGTCCTTTTCATGATTCCAAATCTTATGTTCATTCCCCTATATTATTTGCATGCATGCATGTTTGTATTGACAAAGTGCATGGTGATTTTACACTTATGTCAAAATTTCTAAAATGGTTTCTTAAGTATATTGTTGCCTTCTTTTTGGTGATGATTTCTTCATGATTACTCTTCTCATATACATTTCTTTGACATTTGGGGATGAATACTCCAAATGGGAAATTTTAAAACGACCCCAAAAAGTGCCCAAAAATGTGCTTCGAAAGTGCCTTGAATCGTAACTTCCATATTTCTCAAAATCCGTGTGTGATATCGAAAATTCGACTTCATATTCTTATTCAGGGGGTCAAATTGAGTGGGAAATGGGTCTAAACCCAATTTTAAAGCAAACATATCAAAATTCGAAAATCTAAAGTTGGTGAAAAACAATGAAGATTTGCGCCCCAAGCATGGCGCGCTAGGGGTGCGCCATAGTATATTTTGTGACTAGTTTTATTAGTCCGGTCTAAGACTTTTGGGTCTTGGGCCTAAGCCTTCCGATACATGAAAATACCTATACTTAGCCTTATTTCACCATTATATCATTTAATACATTCCCATATACACTCCCAAACACTTAGACAATATTTCATCTCCAAATTTCAAGTGTCACTTCTCATCCAAATTCTAAGGTCCTAATTTCAGCTTCAAGTCTTCATCTCCAATCTTCATCAAGCTATTCTCGAAAGCTAAGGTATGTGGGTTTCTTTCATGGTCTCGTTCATGCTGCCAAAGCTTCCTTTTTCTCAAATTTGCATGATTTAAAGTTGATTTACTCATGGGTCTTACTTATTATAAAATTCACTGCACACTATGTTGGGGCTTATGAAATTGTGGTTGTTTTATTATGTTTGGACCTATGAATTTAAGATCTATGGTGAGATTTGATGAAGGGTTTTGATGTATATTGCTTGAGAGTGTTACCAAGTATTGATTGATGGTTCTACATTGGATTTCCTTGCATGATTTTATCTGTAAATTGCATGATTTTACACTAGCACTACACACTAACCAAGTGTTTGATATAATGTTCAGTTATGGTTATCTTGAGGAATTGAAGGCCCAATGCATGTCTTATGAGTTGAATGACTATATGATGATGAAATGAATGTATGTATATAGTTTTCTCATATATAATGTTGGAATATGACCATGCC
Source organism: Solanum medicagineum (assembly GCA_026153255.1). Taxonomy (NCBI): domain Eukaryota; kingdom Viridiplantae; phylum Streptophyta; class Magnoliopsida; order Solanales; family Solanaceae; genus Solanum; species Solanum medicagineum. The sequence goes on along the minus strand of JAPFFP010112529.1, from coordinate 16,731 downwards.
CTACTCGGGGGTTGCGTGCCGGCTAACCATGTCAAGGGGTTTGTACCTTGGTAACCATATCGGGGGGTTTGTACCTCGGTGACCAATGGTGGTAGGGTGTGATAATCCACCAACCAATTGATGGGGTTTATACCTCAATCACCAAGGGTGGTAGGGTTCGATGATCCACCAATATGATAGTGGTATCTTCTGACACATGTATTATGTCTTATGTAACATGATTTACTAGTCCTATATAAGCATGATTTACTTCATAGCATCTTACATGCATGCCATATTGTTATATGCTACTCATTGCCTACGGTTATGCATTTTGATTATTTTACTTATCTCTTGTTGGATTGAATCCTACAAACTTAGTACATTAAAACTTACTAACGCCTACTCTATGCGTACTTGATGTCACCATGAAGGAACTGGAGCACCATTTGATCATCCTCCTCCTCCACGTGGCTAGTACGATTTCTCCCAAGCTTGCTAGTGAGTCCTCCATTCCGGGGACATTGGCCTATGTTCTTATTCTAGGTATTTCTACTCTCTTCCTTAATTGTATACTTTGACTAAGAGGGTGAGCCTAGTTTCTTGTCTTGGCCCCCACTATTATCTATGTAGTAGAGGTATTGTTGGACATGTTATGTATCTATGCTATGAGACTTGACTCTCTTGTTTCTTGATGTTGCTATAAAAGTTTCCCCTTAGTCCATTGCCCTCGTTTCTAATCTTTTATGTTATTTACATGCTTTCGCGACCAAGGATGTGTGATGATATGTTAAGAGGCTTGCTTGGGGTCCCTTTGGGTTCCCCATGTGCCGTGTCACGTCTAGGCCCTAAACTTGGGTTGTGACAGTCACCTCCCTTATCATTCTGGAGAGGGTGAACCACGATGGTCTTAGTCTACTGCTGCCCTAACTCTCTAGCAGTAACCAGTGTTTGTAGTCATTCTGCACCCGTATCAGGCCGAACACTGAGCTACTCGATAGATATGCTAGCCTTAGAGCTGCTCTCGGTGGCCGAGGGCTCATCTCTCAACCGCCTCTGCATGGAATTCTTAGTCTTCCTTGGTTTTGGAGCAATGGTACCTAAATGCACTCATTTAACATCATAATTAGCCCCACAATTTCAAGAATGAAAATCCAGAACTTATCAGAACTGGTGACCGATGAGTCTGTGAAGGCACGTTTACGAGTTGTGGAGAAAACTTTGAGCCATAAAAGGCCATCAAAGATCACAAGGTACAATTAACTTAGTTACTAGAACTGCATCTACAAGACCAGTTACGACGCATAAAACATTCTATAGGCTATAGACTAAGTAATAGATGTAGTTTCGAACTTGAACCTTTGTAGGCATTACGAGACCTGTCTACAAGACATAGACTAAACTACGGCTCATAGAAGGTCTTGTCTGATACATTCTTAGTAACTCTGGGCTATTGGGTCTTCTTACGAGGGGAAACTATGGCTCGTGGATTGTTCCATAGGCTATTGAAGAACCTCGTGGTGTAAAATTACTAGTGATGGGGGTTTTCTAAGCCTATCAAACAGGTCCCAAAATGACATGAACAAACCATAATTATTTAACTTAGCAACGAAGCAAGAATCTTATACACCAATATAATCCCAACAGATTTCCCACTACCTCACAAACGACAACTATGGACCACCCCATCAAATGCTATTTCACATGTTCGTACCACAAATCGATACTCATTTGATAGTTTGCAATTATGTACACATACATAATCACATGTCATTTGTCAAACAATGATTTCCATGTAATTCCAATGACATGTGACGACATGATTTTCACGTAACAATATTCAAACACGACATAGCCACACACATATTCTGGCATTTACATCTTTCAAGGTAATGACAACTACTTAATCAAGGTTAAGCACATATCACAAACAAAGGCAACAACTAATTCGAGCACACCAAGTTTGGAATACCATACCCGTCAATAATTCTAACTTGATGATATCAATTTCAGTAATATAAGGAATTTAGAGCCAAGAACTTATCGAATTTGGATCACAAGATTGGAAAATTAAAAGAGGAATCCGAAAGGGGCAAAACCCTAGGTTTGCCAGAGTGTCGCCATAAAATTCCTGAAAAAGTTTGATGGTGGTCGGAATAGTAGGTAGGAGAAGGGGTCGGGGTATTTTTGGGAATTTTTGTGAGAATGAAGGGTAAAATTATTTTACCTCTCTTTTATACATTGATCAGGTTGGGTGAAAAGTTGGACCTAGGCCCTTTGAAACCCCGACTACGGGCCGTAGAGTTTTCTTTGTTCCGTAGAATCTGGTCTTATAGAGTGCAAAAGCCCTAATCTAGGAAATTCGCTTCACAGACCCGTCTACGAGCCATACATAGACATACGACTCATAGATTGGGTCGTAGAGGGCCCCAACAATATAAGGAACTTACCTAGGTCTATGAGCCCCATTCACGACCCATAGTTTTTTCTACAGGCCGTAAAGTTGGCTCGTAGACTGGAGTGCACAATAATTTTTCTCATTAAAAGTATTCTATGAGGCAGTGTAAGGGTCGAGGTGTAAACCAAGGTCTGTAGAATCGGTTTTAGAAGCACTTCTTGGTGCTTATTCAGCCTAAGATGTCTGACTTGGTCTTGTACCTGCATATTCTTCACAAAACACACTATTACCTTATATGGAACTAGTCCAGAGTCCAACAATTACAACTAAAATGCTAAAAATTAAACTACCTACAAGTCAAAAAAGCAAAAAATAAAACTAAACAACTACTATTACATTAAATATATTGGGTTGCCTCCTAAGTAGAGCCTGATTTATTATCGTGGCACGACTTGGAGAACTTGGTTACTCAGACTTCATCAAGTGCCCAAACATCCATCTTTAAGTAATCAGGCCGCTTCATAGAGTAACAAATGTTGAAGATGAATTATTTATTATTCAATCAAAACTTGAGTTGGCCAAATTCCATATCCACTAGTGCTTTCCTATGGCTAGGACGGGCCTTCCCAGGATCACAAATTCTGTGGGAATATGAATTTCTCTACTTTGAAAAGGATGTCATATAGTATCACCAAAGGCTTCTTTACCGTTTGGTTACCCATGAACAATTGCATGCTCGTAGGTGTAGGGTCTCCTAATCCTAGCTTCTTGAACACTGTAAGGGGCATCAAATTGATGCAAGCACCTAGATCCCATAATGCCCTTGCAAACTCAACATCTCCAATGGTGTAGAGTATGGTGAAGGCTTTGGGTTCTTCTTGCTTCTACACTAAGGATCTTGTAGCTATCGCACTGTAATGTTAAAGCTTTTAGAAGAGCTCCTTGCTCAAAGTATACTTCTTTGTTACCAAGTCCTTTATGTACTTTGCATACCTAGGCATCTTCTCTAATACTTCGATGAGAGGGATGTTGATGGAGAGTTGATTCAACATGAAGATGAAGTGGTGGAATTTACTTTCCTCCTTCTTTTTTTGAGTCTTTGAGGGAAAAGGAGAGTTCTAAGAATGGATTTCAACTTTTGTGGTATCACTGTAGCATCACCCACCTCATCCTTGGCACGAACATCTCTAGTGTTTGTATTGTTGCTCTCAAATATATCCTTACGAATATCATCATCATCAATCGATATCGAAGGGTTAATGGTTTGTTTGCCACCACGAGCGGCATACACTTCCCCTCTTTTCATTAGATTCTAGACTGTGTTGCTGGGTAGTGTACCTTTGTGGCGCTGGTTTAATTAAGTCTACATCTAACTAAAATTCTGCTCCAATTGCTTGATAGCAACAAAATGAGATTTAATTTTCTAATTAATATTGGAGATGTTAGGTTTCATCTCCTTTAAGGTCTCATCTTGAGCGTCAGCCTTCTCCAATAGTCCATCAAACATCTCATCAACTTTAGAGCTACCAGTTTCGAATCTAGATTATGTCGTAGCACATACGGACCATTCCTGTAACAATATCTGTGTCCCCAATCGATATCTTTGTCTTGGCCCCTGGTCATATAATTCTAGGTTTCTCAATTGTTATCTCTGAAGATGCCATCCCTGTTAAAGTTTTGACCTTAGTTTCCTAGACCTTGGTGCCAATAGTCTTGATTGGACCTTTGGGCATTCGTCTGGAAACCTGCCATCTAATCAGTGACAAACCAAGTGTCCTCTTCATACTAAGGCTCCTCATACATGGGTGCTCGTGAATGCTGATGAGCTACTGCATTCACATGTTCTTGGTTTTGCTTCAGCAACAATTCCACATTGGTACTAATTCGAGCAAGCTTTTGCATCATATCCTCATTAATATTGGCTTGCGTCGAACTATTGACTGCGAACGACAACTTCATTGTTGACTTATCTCTTATCCCCTATGCACTATTTGTCTTGAGCACTTTTCCCAACCTTTCAGCAATCATCAGAAATGGACGATTTAGATATGAGCCTCCCATGATAGTGTCAGCGAAATCTTGGCTATTGTTGTTCATGGCTCGATAAAAGATCTCCACTAAGACGTCATCAACAATCTTGTGATCAAGGACACTCCTCAGGCACTTTATGAAAATCTGCCACGTAGTGCTAATCAAATCACCAGGTAGGTGCTCAAAATTGTTTATCTGGTCCTTCAACTTCAACTTCTTTGACCTCAGAAAGATCCTCTCTAAAAAGGCCTTATACAGTTTTGCCCAGCTAGTGATCGAATTCTATGGGAGTTCTGATAACCATAGCATTGTATTGCCTGCTAGAGACAATGGGAAGACATGGAGCCTAACAACATCCATGGACAGGTTCTGGGGTTCCCATCATACTCTTACAAATGAAGACAATGTTGTGTAGATGGTTATGCAGATCCTCTGATGGTAGGCTCACGAACAACACACAATTTTGCAACATTTGAAGTAACACACTCGAAATAATGAACTTTGCATCATCTAGTAGTGAAGGTAACACAATAGCTCTAGTGACATCCATCACCGTAGGGTCAAACTGATATTAATTCAATGTGTGAGACGCGACTTGAAGATATTGTGGTGGTGGAATAATATCCTGAAGCAGAGGTGTGTTATTATTTTTATCATTATTGTTTTGATTTAGTGTTGCATTTACTGCCTCATTTCCAGCATTGTTCGCAGTGTTATGGGCCACTCTTCTCAGCGTCTTATGGATCTTAGGGATAAATGAAATCAAGGGTATGCCTCGACTTTGAGTGTTGTTCATATACCACACCTACATGCTGAAACAAAACAAAAAAAAATTAGTCTAACTGTATTCCCCGGCAGCGGCACCAAAATCTTGATGTCGCCTAAGCTACACTGATTGTTGAAGTTTAACATGGTTGTTGTCAAGATATATAACCTAACAAAAGCTATGGTCAGATCCCACAGGGAATATGGTAGACTTAAAGTAATTTCAAGCAAGTTGAATTAATTAACCTACTTATCGTAATTTGTAGAAAGTAAACCTAAACTAGAATAATTGTTGTGAAACCAGCGAGAAGAGTAACTAGAGTATTGTATTCCCCAATGATTCCCTCACTTGGTATTACCAGATAACCATAATATTTTCTAGTATGTTGCATGCAGAACAATAAGTTAAGTTTCCCAAATCTTTTAATCTAGGTGAGCGGTAAATTTCACTACATGATTTGATTATCCACCAGTGTGACATTACTAACCCTCACCTATTGTCCCAGTACAACCTCCCTTGATCTAGTTTGGTTGATTATACAAGAAGAAATCGATCAAATCCTATTAGTTGATCTCTTTTCCCATTCATTACTACCTTGATCCAGTCAGTAACAAAAAGGTGAGTTCTAATGTTGGCCATCGTTAAAAATCAATCAAAATGTAGAGAATGAATTAATGCATACATGCACACTTTCCGAGAATTACAAATTGTCTGATTTTACATTATTAGTTATTCATGGTTGTCACAACACTAGTTGTGGATTTATCTATGCATAAGCATTGTAGATACAGGAATCATTATATGGAATAACATAATTAAGCACGTACAAAGATGAATTTAAGAACAAGAAATCCCAAACACTTCACAAGAAATCACAAAGTAGCATTCCAAGTGTTTCTAAGCACTTTCTCATGGTTTCTGGTCGTTCTCCTTCATTCTCTACTGAAAATAAACTTGAAAACCTATTTATAATAATGAAAATACAAGACCAAAAGAAAATACAAAAAATTGGATTTGGCAGGCAATACAGGTAGGGTTATGAGTCGTACTAACTTTTACGGCCCATACTGGGGCTTCATAAGCTTCATTCTTCAAAATAGGGCACAACTTTTACGAGACCTTTTTACTGGCTGTGTTCAGACTTACGGTCATATATAGGATTTGGTTTGATAACTTTCTATCCCATATTTTGATCCTCTCATCCACAACTCATACAAATTTCCATGGCTCATCTCACAATTCATAGATGCAACTTTAGAAAATCAACCCTTTACTGGATTTCAGTCTCAAGCCCGCTCTTCAACGCGTGAAAATTTCAGCGATGCGTAGAGTGCTTTGTACATCAACAAAAATGTAGCACCTGTAATACTTAGCACAAAATCTTGCCAAATCCTATAATATTGAAAAACAAATATAAAAACACATCAAACCCACAGACATAGCTTTGGGAGAACACAAAATTTCAAGTTTTAAGCATTAAAAGTGCTATATTTTGATAGCACATCAGATCTAAACTAGTATAAAATATCAGGTGTTGAATTTCCTTTTACGCACTTTAATTTCTATATTTTTCTGTTACTTCAATAGTTGACTATCAACTAAGACAATAGACTAATTGGTAAAATAAAAAATGTATGAAATTAAATTCACCCCCTCTTGCATTTTTAGTTGGTCTCAGAGCCTTCTCTCACTACATCTTCTGTTTAAACACATGTGAGAAAAGATCATGGAAAATCAAACATAAACCATTAGAGCACTTTTCCAAGATGAAACCTCTCAGACTAAACCACCCTAATTCAATGAAAAGCACTTCTCTTATTGGAAATTAAGAATGGAAACATTCATTATATCTTATGATGTTAAGGTCTGGAGAGTGATCAAACTAGGTGACATTCCCATTCCTGTGGCCAAGCCTTCAAATGAGGGCCAATCAAGCACTTAAAGCAGCCAGACACCAGCTAAACCAAGCCTAGAAAACTACATTGATGAGCAAATGCAAGTCATACAAATAAACTCAAGGAATAAAAATGTTCTCTACAATGCGATTAGTTGTGAGAAATATAAAAATATCTCAAGTTGTGAAACTTTTTCAAGAAAATGTGGGATAAACTGAAAGTTACCTATGAAGGAACTAACAAAGTAAAAGAAACAATTATCAGTCTCCTTGTTTATGAATATGAACTATTTTAAATGAAAGAAGGCAAATCAATTGAGAATATATTCGCTCGTCTTAGCAAGAATATTGGTGAACTTAAAGTTGCTGGAAAAGAATACCCTCCTATTGAACACATCAGGAGAATACTCAAAAGTTTGCCTCAACAATGGCATGCCAACGTTATTGCTTTTGAGAGAATGGATCTGAAATGCCTCACCTATGATGAAGTCAGGGGTGATTAGATTGCTTTCGGGAAAAATCATCTTAAGAAAAAGGGAAAAGAGGATGATAAGGAAAAGTCTGTTGTATTCAAAGCCTCATATGAAAATTAGGAGGAAGAAGAACAGTTCAACAAAGATGAAATTGCACTGATTACTAAATTTGTGATGGAAACCTTTAGGCACAACAAAAATCAAAGGAGAGTTAAGCAAAATTACTCCACAAATAATCAAATTACTAATTACAATAGAAAAGCTGGTTGGTGTTATGAATGCGGCATGTTTGGGCACATTGCTAGTGAATGTCCTGAAGCTCAAAGGAGATATCCTCAAGGACAAACCAAGAACATAACTTTTAGCAGCTGGGGTGCTGATGACATATCTGAGTTTGATCAAGATGAATTTGGGAACATCTGCTTCATGGGTATTAGAGAACCCAGCCAGGTAAAATCTGATTTCTATAAAAAAATATCTTGAGTTGAGCGCTCTAATAGATCAAGCCATTATGGATCTAAAAAGACCCTTTGAGAATATTAGCTCCATCCAAGATGAAAAATACTTTAGAAATCCAACTGGAACTTTGTGTTGTCAAAAGAGATCTCTTAGATGAAGAAAATTTTGATCTATAAAAATGGTTGAAAAATGCTAAAAAAATTTCTAGTCCTAACAAATCATATATGTCGACTAGCACTCAAAGTGAATATTTTAGTCTTTCTAGCTCTGACAGACTAGAAAAAGTCTTGCAACTACTTTGAAAAATTTGGCCACACCTATTCCTGATGCAAATTTCATCTCTCAAAGCCATCCAATATGGTCTGGAGAGTTAAAGATACTACTAACAAAAAGGGACCCAAAAATGTTTGGGTACCTAAAAATGAGAAATAATTTTGTTTTGCAAGAACACCAGACTAAAGCTAAAGGGAAATGGTATCTCGACAGTGCGTGTTCAAATCACGTGACAGGCAACAAATATCTGTTCAAATCTGTTGCAGACTACAAAGACGGAAAAATTCATCTTGCAGACAACTGCATTGGAACAATAATTGGTGTTGGTACTATTTCATTTAATGAATCTTGTGACAGCACTAACATATATCATGCAGAAGGGTTGAAATGCAACTTGCTGAGCATTACTCAACTATGTGACTCAGACCTGACAGTAAGAGTCAGAAAAAATGGATGCATCATTGAAGATAACTCTAAAATGGAAATTCATTTTGAAAGTAGAGAAAAAAATGTGTACATTCTTGATTCCGTCAAAGGATCAACTAAACACATTTGTTTGGCCTCCATATTTGTAGATACATGGATTTGGCCCCAAAAATTGGGACACCCTAGCATGAGACTCATCGAAAAGCTTGCAAGACTTGAATTGGTTATTGGTCTACATAAGTTGGACTACACAAAAAGATGATGTATGTGATGCATGTCAACTTGGTAAGCAAATTAGAAATTCCTTCTATTCTAAGGATACTGTATCTACAACAAAACTTTTGTAGCTTCTTCATATAGACCTCTTTGGTCCCACAAGAACTACCAACATCATAGGAAAAAGGCACGCCATTGTAATTGTTGATGATTACTCTCATTTTACTTGGGTGATGTTTTTGGCTAATAAAGATGATACCTTAAAGTATTTTGAGTTTTTCTGTAAGAAAGTCCAGAGAGAAAAATGGTGCTACATTACCTCTATCAGAAGTGATCATAGAGGAAAGTCTGAAAGCAGAGCATTTGAAAATTTATGCAATAAAGAAGGATATACTCGCAATTTCTCTGCTCCATGAACTTCTCAACAAAATGGAGTCGTTGAAAGGAACAATATAACACTTTAAAAGATATGGCCTGAACCATGATATGTGAATATGCTCTTCTTATCATTTTGGGTTGAGACAGTAAGCACTATACGCCACATCCTCAATAGGTGCCTCCTAAGACATATTATAAAGAAAACTCTATTTGAATTATGGAATGAGAAGAAACCAATATCAGTTGCTTTTATCCTCTCGGGTGCAAGTGTTTTGTGCACAATAATGGTAAGGACAACTTAGTTAAATTTTATCCATGCAGTGATGAAGGTATTTTTCTTGTGTATTCAAATTCTAGTAGATCTTGTAGAATTTTCAATAAAGTACTTATACTGTAGAAGAGTCCATACATATTGTCTTTGATAAATCTAATCACTCCCTTGAGAAAAAGTGCAATTTAGATGATGAAGCAATCACCAGTTCATAAAGTGTAGTTATCTGCTCAGAATATGTTCTTGATAAAAATAGTCAACTAATGGCGATGGGAGTCAAGTTATAACAAAATTAGTACCAAACAAGTGGAGAACTGAACCTGACTATCCAAAGAAGTTTATCATTAGAAATGTCAGTGATGGAATGAGAACAAGAGATTTTAGCAAAAAGAATGTGAACATAGCTCTCATATCCCAGTTTGAACAAAAATAGGTGGAAGAAGCTTTGAAAGATAAAGAATGAGTAAAAATCATTAAAGAAGAACTCGACTAATTTGAGAGGAATCAAGTCTGGACCCTAGTTCCTAAGCCAGAAAATGAATCCATTATCAAAACTGAATGGGTTTCTGAATAAGCTGAAGAAGTAGGTGAAGTAATAAGAAACAAAGTCAGACTTGTTGCTCAAGGATAATCATAACAGGAGGGAGTCGACTATGATAGAATATTTGCTCCTATTACAAGATTAGAATCCATTTGTATTCTTTTAGCATACACAACTTTTGAAGGCTTAAACATTTTCAAATGGATGTTAAAAGTGCCTTTTTAAATGGTTTTATTGAGGAAGATGTTTTTGTAAAACAACCGCCTGGTTTCAAATACCCTGAATTTCCTTTTCATGTTTTTAAACTTTCCAAGGCTCTCTATGGTCTTAAACAAGCCCTAAGGCTTAGTATGAGAGACTAAGTAGATTTCTTCTATCCCATGAATTTTCTTGAGGAAGCATTGATACAATCCTTTTATAAACAAAATCTTCCTCTAATAATATTATTATTCAAATATATGTTAATAACATAATTTTTGGAAGTACTAATGATAAATTGTGCAAGAAATTTGCTAATCGTATGCAAAGTAGTTCAAAATGAGTCCATTAACACTCTTATGAGTCCTTCATGTAACTTGGACCTAGACCCAAATGGTAAGAATGCTGATGAATCTAAATGCAGAGGTATGATTGGATCTTTGCTTTATCTCGCTGCTACTAGACCTGATAACATGTTTAGCATTTATAAATGTGTAAGGTTTCAAGCAACTTCTAAGGAATCCCACTTGACTGCTATAGAAAGAATCATTCAATATCTAGTGAGAACTACTTCTTTTGGTCTTTGGTACAAAAGATCATTTGCATTTAAACTTCATGTTTTTTCAGATGCTAATTATGCAAGTGACAAAGTTGATTGAAAGAGCATGAGTGGATCTTGTGAATTACTTGGCAAATGTCTAATCTCCTAGAATAGCAAAAAACAAAACTGTTTATCCATCTCTACTACTGAGGCTGAATATGTGTCATTTGGTTAATGTTGCACTCAAATTCTTTGGATGATTCAATACTTAATTAATTATGCTATTATTGCTAAACTTGCTCAAATTTGCCATGATACTTCTAGTGCTATTTGTTTATCCAAAAAGCCAGTGCATCACTATGGAGCTAAGCATATTGATATCAAACACCATTGTATTAGAGATCATATTTTAAATGGAAATGTTGAAATTATTTTTGTCAATACTAAAAATTAATTAGCTGATATTTTTACCAAATCCTTGCTTGAAGAAAGATTTTGTAAACTTAAAAGTTCTTCAAATATTATTCCCAAATCTTTTTGGAAAATTATTTCTTAATATTTTTAATTGATTCTATTTTCCTTAAGTGATTAACTTGGATTTATTATCGCATAAATGTTCTTATACCTGTTTGATGGCTGATTGCATGTACTTCTTTTCTTGTGTCAGTACTTTTCTCTTCACCTTCCCTGACTTGTCTTTTCAAAGTTTTTTCACTCCCTTTTCTCTTCAACTCCCTCCTTTATTTTACTAAACCCTTCAACTCTTCTTCTTTTCCCATTCTCATGTCCTCATCATGCCTCCTCAAAAAATTACAAACAACAAAGGAAAAGGCATTACCCATTCCCTCCTTCTTATTGATTCTAAAAACTCTTTGTCTCCTCTCTCTTCCATCTTTTCTGACTCCCTAGCTTCTCTTCTCAAGTGTTATGCTCCCTCCCACCCTCTTGGTGATGCAAAAAAGAGGTGCAAGTTCGACTTTGAGAGTTCATTGGATCTTAAGGCTAACTTTTGGAACTCGTATAATCAATCTTTCTTTTAATTTCTCAAGGCGAATACTATTGTGCATGGATGCATTATGGATCTTAATCTCCTCCTATCCATTCATTTCCCCATCAAGGAATTTTTTGAATATCAAGGTTGGGCTAACATATTTTCTTCCTAACCTAAAGTTGTCTTCTGAACCTCAGGTAAGATTGTTCTATGCAAATCTTTGCTCTACTAATCCTGGTGAAGTTGAAACTCTTGATCTAAGAAAAAGAATCTTTCTAGACTCTGATATTTTTGATGAAATTTTGGGATATATTGCTCTGGATTCTCCTCCCTTGTTAAAAATTCTTGGCCCTATGACTTTTTACTCACCTTTGAAGAAGTCAATAAGGTTGTCATCTCTATTTCCTCTGGCTCCTGTACTTCAAACCTAGTCCTAAGGATATTTCCATTAAGGCTAGGGTTTGTACTCACATTGTGGAACCTACACTTTTTTCTCGCGCTAGCTCTTTGTCTACTCTATCTATACAGGGCACCTTTTTCACCTATTGTCTCTTATCCTAGAAAAGAATCCAACTCTCCTCTCATATTCTCCATCATATGGTTGATTCTACTATTGACTCTTAAAACCTTCCATATGATAAGATATTTTCATTAATTCTAGAGGCAAATCATGTATGCCTCTTGGATATTCCCCTTTTCTCGGTTAAACAGTGCTACAAATTGAAGGGCCTTCAACAATATGAGCTACACCCTTTCTAATGAATCTTGGGCCCTCAATGTTGAACCTCCTTCAGGACCTGCTCTTGAATCTCCAGATGAAAAACAATCTCATCCTTATCCTTCTATCCTTCCTGATTCTAAAATCTTTGAAGAGTTGACAACCAAAGTCTTCAGTATGGATGCAAAGTTCGAAAATCTTCAAGATCTTCTCATGTCTTCTCACTACAAGTTGATGTTATCACTGATATTTTCGAAAAGATCAAAGCTACTACCAAGGAGTCTGGAACTGATGTTGGAAAGATTAGGTTACAACTAATCCAAATTGTCAAGAAGGCCATCAAATTTGCCCAGAAGATTCAGAACAATTCTGATTACTCTGTTTGAGAAGATAAAAACTACTACTTTCAACACCATTACTTACTTTTTGCGTCCTTGTGGCTAACTATCTCTTTTATGTATTTATCATCTTAGGGTTATGACCCTCTATTTTGGTTGTCTGAACTGCTAAGTGTGTACTTTTGCTTTATATATCTACTATCACTTTTTGTTTAGTTATTTGTTCGTTTGTTTGCTTTTGGTTGCCTTGCATTTTCTTTTTGCTGTTGTCAAAGGGAGAGAACTTTAAGACACAATCAACTGTTAAGCACCTATTAAGGGGGAGACTGATAGCAGTCAACTACAAACCAAGTACCCATCCAGGAGAGCACCTCTATCACTCAGAAAAACAAGTAAGTTGACTACTGCTCTGCTTTTTATTGTCATCATAAAAAAGGGAAGATTGTTAGTGCTAATTATTTTTGATTGATGACCTTGTAGGAAATATCAAGAATGAAACAAGATTAGAATAGGGCAAAATCAGAGGAAGATTTAATACTAAAGTAAGAATCTATCAAAAAGATCTGGAAAATCAATCAATTGTGCCTAATTTTGGAAAGAAATTAATCAACCACTAAATAGAAGTAATCAAGCAAAATGAAAGGAAGAACACAAACATGGAGAATCAATCAAGATCAATCAGAGAAAACTTTTAAGATGGAAGATTGGGGCAGTCAATCAGGATAAATCAAAAAAGACTTTCAAGGAACAAAGGTCTGGGCAAAATTGGGAAGAATTAGATGATTACCTATCCTAAGACTTATCCTTATCCTTAGAAGTAGGGATAATCATTTCCTGACCCTAAGTATCAAATCTCTTGGGATGTCATTTCCTCAAATAAAAGGAGGCATTTGGATATCTCATTAACTGCACATCTTACTGCATTCAAGAAAATTTTCTTTTACACTTCATCTTAAAAAAAAAACATTATAGCTCTAATAGATTTACTATGGCAAAAAAAGAGAGAATAAAGAAGAAAAATTCTGAAGAGATGTTTGTATCGAAGAAAAAGAAAAAAACAAGAAAGGGTGTGTGTAGTTTAAGGATTGAATAGATATCCCCTCCAACCCATGGGAAATGAATTAGGATCCACATCGAATCTGAACCAGTATAAAAATATCAGGTGTTGAATTTTCTTTTATGCACTTTACTTTCTACATTTTTCTACTTAATTCTTAAGTCGACTATCAGCTACGACAGTTGACAATTGGTAAAATAAAAAAAAAGTGATAAATTTAATTCACCCCCTCTTCCTTTTTCAATCCTTACCTTATGACATTGCCTTTTTAACACCCCTCAAGTTGCTCGGAAAGACCCTATGATCTATTTTATGAGATTTAAAGTTATAGAAGTTATGAAACTATGATGATATGATGAAATTGATGATTTTATAATATGAATTGTATGATTCTAAGTCTAATGTTCAAAGATGATATGTACGATTATGGTGGGTTGCCTTAAGGATGATTTTAACTGATAATTATAATATTTCCATGCATTGTCCTCTTGAGTTGCTTGATTTAAAGTTTCATGCATGAGCCCAATGGTGGATTTCCTTAAGGAAGATTTTAAATGATGAATTATACTATTTCCATGCATTTTCCTCTTAAGTTACATGATTTAAAGTTACATGCATGAGCCCACCCGATTGTCATAGTGTAAGAACCTGGACTTTGTAAGGTCTTAATGGTGCATGGAAATTTGGTTTCAAAGAGCTTTTGACCAAGATGACACCACAAGGTCACCTCCACATTCGTGTGACGCCTCACTGGCCATGTGAAGGAGTCTTGAGGTGGCCCTTGGCCTTGTGTGCAGAGTGCTTGAGCTCATGTTGGAGACCAAGACTAAGACACCCTTCACTGAGCACCACATTGCTTGTATGACACTTCACTAGCCATGGGGTGGCTCGTGAGAGGAGCGATGGGCTTGAAAGCTACATTTTGGCTAAGGCACCTCACAAACGAACCCCTACATAGGTCATGTGGCACTACACGAGTTGTGTCGTGTCTCATATGGATGTTGGTCCGAAAATTTTCTACGTATGTTATCACAGTCTAGGAACTTAGTCAGTGACTAATTTTTCTATGTAAGTTCAGATGGATACCATATGGTCCATGTGACTCCACAATAGCCGTATGCCTTCATTACGGGACCACGGATAATTTTTTGAAACTCATTTTATTAATAGCTTTCTTGTAATTCTAGTTATTCCTAAGGGTTGTTTATGACTTTAGAATCTATCCTAAACCTCTAAAAAGACATATACCCCTCTACTCCTATTCAAATTCAATTCATACACTTAGAATAAATATTCAAACTCTCTCATCTAAAGACTTCTCTCAAGTGAGCCATTGGAGATTAGCTTGGAGTTTAAGGAAGGGCCTTCTTCTTCAATCAATTTCTTCTTCATTATTCTTGGTTAGATAAGATACATGGGATTGATTCGTGGTCCCTTTCAACCATGAAGACCCCAAACACGTTTTACTCTTTTCTTTATGAACTTTAAGCTTACTTTAAATATGAGTCTTTTAAATTATTATTTATTTGATTCAATTAAGATATGGGCTATGTTTAATTGATGATTTTAAAGTGATTTAAGCCCTAATATGTTAAATTTCATTGATATTATGAAGGTTTGAATATGCATGTTCCTCTTTAAAGGTTGATTTAAGCATAGGTAATCTAAAGTATGATTTAAATGTCACTTTACTTATGGATTTACTTGAATTCCTTATTATATCGTTGATTTAAGTATGAAACTCTATTGCCCATGCTATCCTCTCAATATTCATGCATATGCATACATGAGCATTGGTTCTTGAAAGATTATGAAGTGGGTTAAGAACCAAGTATGTTTATGAATATGATTTTGATAAAAGTATGGTTATGAAAAAAATGTGATCACATAAATATCTATGATATGGATCTTTGAGCAACTCCAGATGTTTACACCATCGTCTATATATGTGAATGAATTATTCCTATGCATGAAAGTATGAATTGAAGTATAATTTGAACTTTGAGCCTAAGCGTGCATGATTATGAAGAATGTTTGGCTTTTAATCCCAAGTATGCAAATGATTTGAAAGGACTTGTTGATGTGGTGTCAAAACATAACACTTTTGATGCTTAAAACATAGAATTTTATGTGTTGTCAATACAATGTTAGTTGGTTTTATATGTTTTTATGTTATGTTTACAAGAATCCATGTTTGGCCTTGATTTTTGTGAAGAAATACAGAAGTTGCTGATTTTTGATGCAGTAAGAGACCTTTTACAGGCCGTAGGTTATTCTACGGGACGTGAAGTGGGTTTCATGGACAATTCTAGTGAGGGCTATTTTTTGAAGCTTACTTCACAAACATGAAGATGGCTCGTGGACTAATTTACAAGTTGTAGAACATGATTCATGCCCAGAGAATCGGAGATTGGGACTATCTGAAGATTCATCAGACGAAACCCCCCCTTATGGGTCATAAACTAATCTACGAGTCATAGAGGGGTGTAATAAACTTGGTGTACAAATATCCATCAACACTGTACGAGACCTCAATTACGGGCCATGGAATGCAATACAGCCTGTAAACCCCTTTTGAGAGGTATGCCGAGCAGTTATCCTATTATGTCTAGGACTTATATTTTACTTATTTTAAATAGGTTTTTGAGGTTATTTTTGAGAAGTTTTTGCATAGTACTCAGAAAACTTAGTAGTTAGAGAGAAAAAATAGTGAATTACATTGGAGATTTTGAGATCACTTATACTTAAATTTCATGTTTAATCTTGTGATTCTCTCTGAAGTT
>JAPFFP010112509.1:0-18488 GCA_026153255.1 Solanum medicagineum | reverse complement strand
TTAAGTTCAAATTACACGACATTCACAACAAAATTTCTCAATTGTATAATTATCCTTAATTTGAAGAAATACGGGGTCTAACAACAACAATCCAAACCATCAACGACAAGCCACACGACACCAAAACCCACACCCGTATCACCTCCACAAGAGAATCTTCCTTTGGTGGCGGACCAAGTCCATTACTAAACTCTACTATGAAATGCATCAAATGCATCTTCTAATGCATGTCACCCATCACCTCCACCAAATACACCACAAATTCCCTGCCAGGATTACCAATACGAAAATCCTCTCGATGATGAAATGTCTGGAGATCCCAATAATAATGAGTTTTGGGAGCAAGGGGGTATGCATACCTATATAGTACAAAGGGAAGGAGTCCGACCTCAAGATTTGGGGTGGGATCATGGCATGAAAGGTCGAGATTATGAGTATAGAGGAGATAGGATGGGATATAGATTTGAAAGGATGGGAAATAAAGGAAATAGGTTTGGGGAGAGGATAATCAAGATAGGGGCATGAAAACTATCAAGGTCACACTTCAAAGGTTCAATGAAAGTAGTGACCCTGATGAGTTCTTGGAGTGGAAAATTCAAAGTTAGTGGATCTTTCTCACAAATAATATCTCGGAAACTTTGAAGGCAAAGTATGCCCTCATATAATTTAAAGGGTATTTGTCCACTTGGTGGGAGTCCAAGAGGAGGGAAAGGGAGAGCCATCACATATTCGATTTACCTACTTGGCAAGAGTTGATTGCACTTATAGAGTTGAGATACTTGACTCCAAACTACTACCAAGAGGTACTCAAGAAGGTGTTTATGTTGATGCAACGTACCAAAACTATTGAAGAGTATTATGATGAATTTGAGAACTTGAGAATGAAGTTTAAAATAGAAGAGAACATGCAATGTACAATGATCCGATTTGTGGCCAACTTGAGGTATGATATGTTGAAACTATTTAAGCTTAAGCACTATGAAACTCTTGAAGCAGCTTTCCATGATGCCTCAAAGGTAGAAGTGGATTTGAAAGAAGAAAAGTCATACAAAGCCAAAGGTTCTTCAACTTCAATATGGGCAAAGGTCGAGATAATTTGAAGACAATATCTTCTAGGGACAAACCAAAGGGTGGAGGCCAAGATACTCAAGTCAAGCTTGATCACAAATCCAAGGCAAGTGAGGAACCACAAGGAGGTAAGTATGCTAAACCTAACTTTCCTCGGCCCTCTACAATTCAATGCTTTAGATGTCAAGGGTGGGGACATGTTACTAGTGAGTGTCCTAATAGGAGAATGATTGTTGCTCTTCGGGATGGGTATAAGATCGAAGATGATGAAGAGGGTGATGAAAAAAAATAAGAGTGAGGGAGATAGAGGCAAGGTAGATGCTTTGGAAAATTTGTTTGTTTCATGGGGAAAGGAAAAATCTTTACTTGATAATGATGGAGTGTTGAAGGTGATTTCTAATCTTTCATATGTTGTGAGAAGAATTATGGGAGCCATTGCCAAAGGAGATCTTGATCAAAGGGAGAATCTTTTTCATGCTAGGTGCAAAATTAAAGATAAAAGTGTGTTCTTTAATCATTTATAATGGAAGTTGCATTAATGTAGCAAGTAGTTCTTTGGTGGACCATAAGGGAATTCCACAAAGCATTCCAATCCTTACAAGGTACAATGGCTCAATGAGAGTGGAGAAATGAGGGTCCTCAAACAAGCAAGCATCCAGTTTAGTGTAGGTTAGTATAATGATGAATTGACTTGTGATGTTTTATCCATGTTGGCATATCATCTATTACTGGGGAGACCATGGCAATGTGATAGGGATGTTGCACGCCATGGAAAATCCCACAAATACACCTTTGTGATTGAACGTAGAAAGTATGTTCTTGCACCTCTCACTCTATACCAAGTGAGTGAGGATGATTGGGCTATGAAGGAGCTTCAGAAGAAAATAAAGGTGGCAGAGGCAAAAGGGGATGGTGGAAGCTCCCAATGTCTTGTCAACACCCATCTTGTATTGCATGCTAACCAAAATACTGGCACTTTGCCTTATTTCTTCTCTTTTGCAGGACTATGATAGCGGATGCTCTATCAAGAAGGTTTATGTTGGTGACTACCTTGCCTTCTAGAATGATGAGATTTGAAAACTTAAAGAAATTCTATCCTAAGGATCCCGACTTCAAAGATACTTCTGATAATCTTACCCAAGGGAAGTAGGTTTATAGGTTTCAATTGGTTGACATACTTTTGTTCAAGGGTGGATGAGCTTGTGTTCCTATGAGCTCATGGAGAGAGCTACATGTCAAGGAGGCTCATAATAGTGGTTTGATGGGACACTTTGAGGTACCCAAAACACTTGACATTCTAATGGAGCTATTCTTTTGGCCCAAGATGAAGCATGATGTGGAGCGAATTTGTGGACAATGTCTCGATTGTAATCATGACAAATCCATGGCTTGGACCCCAAGGTAAGTATACCCCTCTCCCTACTCCTAGTGGCCCATGGATGGATATCTATATGGATTTTGTGTTAGGCCATCTTAGGACTAAAAGAGGACATGATAGAAAATTTGTGGTAGTGGATAGATCATCTAAAATGACTTATTTTATTCCATGCCATAAATTTGATGATGCATCCCATGTAGCATCTTTATTTCTCATCAATGTTCTTAAATTGCATGGAGTCACTCAAACCATTGTTAGTGATAGGGATTACAAATTTCTTAGACACTTTTGGAAGAGTCTATGGGGTACACTTGGTACCAAACTTATGCTCTCTACTTCTTGCCATCCTCAAATGGATGGAAAAATTGAAGTAGTCAATAGGACTCTTGGAAGTGTGCTTCAGTGCATGATTAAAGGGACCCCAACTACTTGGAGAGATCATTTACCCTTGATTGAATTTGCATATAATAGGTCTTTCCACTTCTCCAATGGAATGCCACTATTTGAGGCATGTTATGGCTTTAAACCTTTGTTTCTTCTAACCATGACTCCATTATCAAGTAATATTGATTTGAGCATAGATGCCAAGAAAAGGGCAAAGGAGATGATGAGAATTCATGCCAACGTTAAAGAGGCTGTTGCAACGAACAATTCCAAGGTGGCTATTCAAAAGAATAGGGGGAGAAAGGAAGCGATCTTCAAGCTAATTGATTGGGCATAGGTGGATTGGTTTCCACATGTCCAAAAAGCAAAGCTAAGCCCAAATGGAGATGGACATTTCAAAGTACTCAAGAAAATCAATGACAATGCCTACATGATTGACTTGCCAAGTGAGTTTAATGTTTATAATGTTTTCAATGTTACTTATTTATCTCTTTGTGTTGTAGGTGAATCTTTCAATTCGAGGATGAATCCTTTTAAAGAAGGGGAGGATGATAACATGCAAATTAGAGATGGCACCAACATGAGTGGCATGTACCCCTCAAGACCATTCATAAAGAGTCAAGAAAAAGATCTCCAAGACCTACAAGCAATGTTCATGAAAAAAGGAAGCATTAGAAAAGGTTGAAGGCCACCAAAGAAAGGCTTACAATGTGTGGAAGGTCTCCCAAGGTGAGAAGAAGGAAGAAAAGAGGCCATGTGTCCAAATAGCTACTATTTGAATTCACGATTTGAAAAGAAGGAAACCAAACAAGGCTCTTACTCATTTAGAGTAAAATTGTAAAGAAAATGTCTTCTTTTATTTACATAGTATAAATAGTCATATTTAGGATTTGAAAGGCTGACTATGATGAATATTGAATTCTCAAAATGTAGTATCCTATTAGTGAGTAATTAGTGAGCAATTAGGGTGAACTCTTAGAATTGATTTTTGACTTGTTGGCTTGATTAATTGAAGTGTTACCTATTTGTGGTTCTTCGTTTCCTTCAATTTTCTTTCTAGGGTGTTATTTGGGTTGTTGAAATCAATTGGGAGGTTAGGGTTTTAGTCCCTTATTGCACATAATTTCAATAGTTATAATTTAATCCACATGTCGTTTTATTTTGTTCTCTTTTCCCTTCCTTTCTTGTTTGATCTTTATCAACATGGTTCTGAGACGGTGATCCAGTACTTAGAAAATTTCCACTCCGGCACCTATGATCTCACGGACCGTGAAGGGTCATATGGTCTATGAGAAGGTCTGTGCCACTTGTCTTGGTTCCAAAACTGTGGAATTTCAAGGCTAAGGCTACCACACGACCCATCACACAGTTCGTGAAGCCTCACACGGCCCATTTGGGGTCCATATGTGGTATGCCTTAGTCTAAAACTCAATGTTTAAGCTCAAACATCTCACACAAGGCTAGGTCACCCCCAAGGGGACTCCAAACGGTCCATATAGCTAGCTTCACACGGACCATGAGGGCTCCCATAGAGCGTCACCTTGGTCCAAAACTTTTTGAAACCAAATTTCTAAGATCCAATGAGATCGTACAATGTGTGGGTCCTTAAACTACTATTGGGAAAAAGTTAACAAGATGGACAAGACTACGCTCCATGGTCCAAACCATGTCCCATAATCGGGTTTATGTAGACTTCATCCGGCATTTTAATGAAGGGTATTTTTTTCATTTTCACAAATCCTAATCAATACTATGTCATTTTGAGATCAAAAGAGGCCTAAATCAGACCTTAAAACCTAAGAAACTCCCTTTCCGTTCATTTTTCCATATTCCCAAAATCTCTAAGGCATTATTCTCTATAGATAGCAAGGCAAAAAGAGCTAGGGTTTCCAGGTTCTTCCTAAAGGCTTCAAATTCGATTTTCACAAGCTTACCAAGGTATGTGTGTTTGATTTGTGGGTCTCCTTTCATCCAAAATATCCTTCATAATGTAATTTACCTTTTGTTCAAGTTCCTTCATGGTATATGGATGTTAATGATGATTTTATGATACTTTATGTTATTAAATGATTTCAATGATATCTTATGATGTTTCTACTAAGTATTTACATGTATTGAGTTATTAGTGATGACCCTAATGATGTGTTTTGTTAATGATGAAGTGTGGGCTGTTTTGTTTTTAAATGAGTATATTTTCATGATTTAAACATGATTATGAGATTTATGATTGTTCCAATTTAAAAGCTCAGTCCACCTAGTTTCAAGTAAAGCTTTGAATGATTTATGATGATAATTAGGGCATAAAAGCTAACATTTAAAGTTATAATATGTCATAGATATATGCATGTTGACAATTGCCCTGGAAAGATATTTAAGAAGGTCCCCAAGATGAAAGGACAACTTTCACTTGGTGGTTCCTTATGTTCAGGCTATTTATATTGTTTTGCTACTTATGATTCTAAGTTTCATGAGTTCACTAAATATATGTTTAAAAGATTTTGTGAGATGACTTAACATCGAGAGGACTTGAGATTGGGGCTTATTTCGTTAGTTGAGGCATATCCAGTTAAAGATGACTCTCAATGTCCCTAACTATGTGCCACCATATGAACCTTTGTAGGCTAGGATAGTGGATCCACGTAGGCCATTAATGCTATTTAAAGATGCATGCATAGTGACAGAATTCCAGTAGACAATTGGTCTCCCCGTGCCAACGTAAGGGGTTATGTTTAATTTTATGTAGTAGCTCATGATATGATTTCGTTACATATTATTTCTCATGCATTGACTCTCATTCATATCGAGAGATATTCCTTGTGTATGTTTAAGCTAATACCTATGTCCTTTACCACGTCATGTATATTTATATGTTTCACTCATGAATATTGGCATTATAATTTCATGCTTGCATTATATCTCACATACATTGTACATTCCAACTTACTAACACATATTTTGCCTACATAATTTAATCATGTCGGGAAAGGTGCCCCTTCACTGGCTCATGGCTAGTTTTATGGCATTCAAGACTATTGCATTTGTTATGGTGAGCCCATAGTTCGGGGCTCTACTAAATTCTAGCTTGTATTTTCCTTTGAGACGATGTATATGTTTCCCTTTTGAGGCTTTTACTTTTTATGTTGTTAATGGAGTCTTTTCCATTCGGAGGAAATCGATTGCTGGTGATTCCATTAATCTATGTTTAGTCGGTATGCTTTATGGACAAATATGTTGATGTTCCTTTTTAATGTTGTTTCATTATCCAATTTGATCCGATAGACCTTTTCCCCATTTTTATTCTTGAAAGTTTAATTTATTGCCTATGGATTCTTAAAATATTAAAGATGTCTTGGGTGAGGTGTCTTCGGGTATTTAATTTGTTGTGTGATGACTAGGCCCTTGGTCGGGTCTTTACAAACTTTGTATTAGAGAATACAGTTTTAAAATGTTACTCGAATTTCTATGCATACCCCATCGAGTAGAGTCTCATTCAAAGTTGTGAAGCACACTATTATCTTGAATGAGAGGCAATAAGATGGTTTAGAAAGTCTTCCCTTCTTTGTTATTATGTCATGCCCTTAGAGTTGGCGAAGGTTTTCCTATCACTAACGATGACCTCTTTGCTTGTTTCTAGATCATGATGCTAAGAAGACCTCCCCACTAAAGAGTCAGTCTTAAACAACATGTCCCTCCACTTCAACAAGATGATGGAGCGTCTCATGCCGAGTTTCAAGCCACCTTCACTATGTTGGCCAAAGCATTGGACAACCAAGCAAATCGGGGGATTGCGGTTCCTCCCCAAGTACCAACTCTGGCCACTAGAGTAAGAGACTTCACTAGGATGAACCCTTTGGAGTTTCATGGTTCCAAGACGGAGGAGGATCCCATGGATTTTAATCAGAAAGCCTATAGAGTAGAAGAGGTTATGGGTATCCCATTAGAGGAGAAATCTGAGCTGGTGGCCTACCAACGCAAACGGGAAGAAAAAATATCTTACGAGCAATGGGTAGATGAGAGGGGTCAAGAAGCGGGTCTCATAGGACGGGAAGAGTTCAAGTGTGCTTTCTTAGATCGATTCTTTCCAATTGAGCCAAGGTATGCCAAGGTCCAAGAGTTTATCAACATCAAGTGAGTGGGCATGAGTGTAAGGGAACATACCCTCAATTTCACTAAGCTTTCCAAGTATGCTCCCTTCATGTTTGCAGATCTAAAGGCCCGTAAGAGAAAGTTTATCTTCAGCATCTCTGATTTGGTTTCTAAAGAGTGCAAGATGGCCATGTTAGTGAAGGAGATGGATATCTCCTAATGATGACTTATGTAGAGCAAATAGAGGAGGAGAAGCTAATAGAGAAGGCAAGGGAGTCCATGAGGGCTCGAGTTGGTAGTAGAAGCTATTCTCACCAAAAGGAGTGGTGGTCACAAGTTCCAAGGTGGCCAAAAGCATGGTTGACCAGGGTCTACCAACACTCATTCTCGGACTACAAGGACATGGGGGTTGCTCCTATGCCCCTAAGACCAAGTTGCCCAAAGCGTGGAAGGCTCGACAAGGGAGAATGCCTAGATTGTTTAAATGCTTGCATCAAGTGTAGGGAGCCAAGGCATCATGCTAAAGATTGTAGAAGGGGCTAGGCAAGGCCCCAAGGCGAAGGTGTGCAAGTTCAAGGCGCCTAAAGGACTAATTGATTTTATGCTCTCCATGGTCATTAAGAGGTTAAAGAGACTCAATATATTGTCACCGATATGTTGACAATTTTTAATTTTGATGCATATGCCTTATTAGACCCAGGAGATAATTTGTCACTTCTGACTCCATTTCCTGTAAATAAATTTTATGCATGCCCTGAAGTCCTCCATTGTCATGTCTCTAAATCTATAAGGACAGACAGGCACTCAGTGCCCTCAAGACCTGAGAGAACTAACATATAACCTATGCTCACTATGCATATGACTGTGACATCCATAAGCAGTGACAAGTTCCTTCTAGGAATAGATATAAAAGATCAAAATAGGCTACAAACTTACATACTAGACATGGCCATTTAGGCCACAACTATTCAGAGACAAGATACAACTGAGCTATATAAATAAGTTTACAAAGCCTCTATATGATAACATAGGTCGGGAAAGGCACCGCCTCACTTTGAACTATATACAATACAAAAATGCTAACGACTCAGTAAAGCCCCGGATCAACTTGGAGCTCACCAAAAGCAGCTGGGTGCTAGGTGCACCTACACTGGAGGTCTACTAGCTGGAGTACATATACCTGCAACATGAATTGCAGCATCCCCTGAAAGGGGTGTCAATACGAAATAATGTAATGAATATGTAAGGCAATAACATATGTAAAATGAGAACTCAAGAGAAATCAAGTAGCAATACATGAATGTCCATATCATAATAAAAGACCACCATTGTTATACTTGTGGAGCCATGTACATTACATTATTTTCGTTACTCTTTAGTACTTTATGATTTCTTTTAGCCATGTAACACAAATGACCAAGTGATCAGTGGTAAAATAGGATGACCCATGCTAGGCATTTTAAACCCTGGGATGTTGTCATCATAACTGTACAAATTGGGATCGACCCATGCTAGGGTCTCGCCCCTGGGCTTCCACCATTATGAACCAAGTGAGATCGACCCATGCTAGGCTTCTGCCCCTGGGCTGCCACCCACGCACTTTAAGCATTATTCTAGGTCATTATGTAATACTTTAAGATTGTTATTCTGGTGGTCATAATAAATTTTGGAGCTGTGGAACTATGTAACAATAATATAAGATAGAACAATAGTCATTTAATATAGTACCATAACATAAGAATCAAATGCAACTTTGGCATACTACTTAGGAGTATAAATCAGAGAATTGGCTTTACGAGTGAACGTGGACTCCTCATGCTAGTGCTTGAAAGATTAAAACTGCATACTTACTACTAATCAATACCGCCAGTATTGGAGTAGCACTTGGGAAGCTTACTAGTTGTTAATGACGCGAGTGTTGGATTTCATGCCAAAGAATATGGAATTGGATAGCCTTACATACCTTGTCGTGCCGCCTTGTTATCACTGCAATGTAACCTCCCTTTTTTCCAAATATTAATCTACAATTGTGTAGGTGATGAAACTAGTATTAGTAGTGAATAAACACATGTAGGTAGTTCACTCACACCTACAAGTTATACCCAGGCAGCAAGCCCGTAATTATCGAACTAAGGGTGTTCCTTCAACTCGTTCTCCTCTAATTGCATTTACGGTCACACCTCGTACCATCACATACATAAAATAGCCCCTAAATATCGGAATGTAGTAGGAACCATGTGCACTTATGGTATCCAAGCATTGTCTCATGAGTTTCTACTAACAATACACTTTTAAGTTCTAAAATGAGCTCACAATTGAAGTTAAAGGGGACTCCCCTCCATGGTTTCCCAACATGCCCAAACCATCAGCAAACTGTTCCACAAGATTATGTCATGTAAAAGGAACCTCTCCAAACTCATTGACACATATACAATCCCCTAATTAACTCAAACACAAGAAAGGGAGAACATTGTTGTAACTTACCTTACTTGTGAGGGACTATTGTTCTCTTAACTTATATCTTTCAAGGGTTTAACTCTCCTTCAATCCTAGCTTGAGATGGGGAATAATATTCAAGAACCCTAAGTGTTGTTGTGGTTGCTATATGAAGATAAAAGGGGAAGAAATAGAACTTTAGAAAAAAGTTTTTTCTCAAGAGTAAAATAGATAAAATGAGTTGGACACATTCCCTTTTAACGGGACCAACTTTGGCCGACTTTCCCCTCAATTGCTTGCCACAATATACCAAGTAGGTGATGCACCCACTTGGCTTTTCATCTTGCACCTTCATGGATCTTAGCTTATTGGGCCTTAGTTGCCCATTTTTCTCTTTGTCCTTTACTTTGGTTGGACCAGAATTTCAAGTAAATTGTTAGTGATCTTGGGCCCTATAAGATGGTCAAACAATTCATAGTAGGTGTTGCACTTACTTGGCCCTTTAAGCTGGTCAAAAGGTCTAAGTAGGTGATGCACCTACTTGCTTCGTTATGTCAAGCAAGAAACTCATCATCTTACCTCATCTTCAAAATCTTAATCCTATATATTGTGTCTTGATAATCACTTTAGACTTTCAACTCAATAGCATCTTATTTTCTCCAATTTAAATGCTTCTGTCCAATTTAACTTGGACTCATACCCGCTGGAACATGAGGGATATAACAACAACCCTCAATCCAATTCAAATTATCATCACTCTTACAAAAGAAGCTTAGCCTCAAACCTATACCATAAGCCTATGTCCAGTGTCATATAGATTGGAATAACATATAGAAAATATGGAGTGTTAAATCCATGAGCCCTATGAAGTAAGTAACTCCCGTCAGAGAGTCCATTGTTGCCCTAAGAGTCTATAGAAATTGTCCTATCTCTATTTTGCATAAAGTGACCTCTTGTAGACTTTGATGTAGTATTTGGGATGGATTGGTTGCATTCCCCTTATGAATCCTTCGATTGTTGAACCCATAGGGTCAAGTTTCGATTCCCAAATGAGCCAATTCTTGAATGGGAGGGTAAGTAACTCTTCATGCAGGGGTCATCTCATTTCTTTCTTAAAGGTCCGAAAAATGATTTCCAAAGGGTGCATCTATCATCCAGTAAGAATCAAAGATTTCACTTCTAAAGTTCCTTTTGCTTGAGTCGGTCCCCATTGTTAATGAGTGTCTCGATGTCTCTTCGAATGAGTTACCTGGTGTTCCTCCTAAAAGGAAAATAGGCTTTGGCATAGATCTCCTACTCGATACTTAATCCATCTCAATACATCCATATATAATGGCTCCCATAGAATTGAAAGAACTAAAGGAGTAATTAAAGGACTTGTTGGAGAAGGGTTAGACCTAGTTTGTCCCCATAGGGTGCTCCAATGTTGTTTGTGAGAAAGAAAGAAGGTTCACTCCATATGTGTAATAGATTATCAGAAAATCAACAAGGTCATTATCAAGAACAAGTATCCACTCCTGAGGATAGATGACTTGTTTGATTAATTTCAAGAGACTACACACTTCTCCAAGGTTGAGTTGAGATCCGGGTATCACCAATTGAGTGCGAGGGAAAGTAACATTCCTAAGACGACATTACAAACTAGGTATGGTCACATCAAGTTTGTAGTGATATCATTTTCTCTCGCTAATGCGCCGACTATGTTTATGGATCTTATAAATAGGGCGTTCAGGCCCTACCTTGACATGTTCTAGTTGTGTCCGTTGATGATACTCTAATCTACTCCTGAAGTGAGAAAGAGCATTTAGAGCACTTGAGGGTGGTATTGAAAACCCTAAGGGAGCATAGGCTTTATGCAAAGTTTGACAAGTGTGAGTTTTGGATAAATGAGGTTGCCTTCCTAGGGCATACAATATCCAGAGAGGGTATCAACGTTGATCCTAAGAAAACTACCTTGGGCAATAAGAAATTGGCAAAGGCCATTGACTCCTACATACATAAGGAGTTTCTTGGGACTAGCCGAATACTATAGAAGGTTTGTGCAATATTTCTCCTCAACTTCATCCCCACTCATCGTAAGATTTCTCCTCAACTTCATCCCCACTCATCACGTTAACACAAAAGAAAGCAAAGTTTGTGTGGACGGATGAGTGTGAGAAAAGCTTCCAAACTTTGAAGGATTGACTAACTTTGACTCCAATATTGATACTGCCGGAAGGGAATGATGGGTTCATCGTGTATTGTGATGCATCAAGGATTGGGTTGGGATGTGTGCTAATGTAACATTGTTAAGGTGATTCCTTATGCTTCAATATAATTGAAAGTGCATGAGAAAAATTATCCCACTCTTGACTTCGAGCTTGTGGCGGTTGTCACGACCCGGACCTAGGGCCCGGACGTGACCAACGAATAAGGAACCCAAAGGAACCCCAAACAAACCTCTTAACATGTCATTTCACATCCTTGGTTACAGAAGCAAAAATAAACAACAAGAGAAAACATAAACAAGGGAAATTGGGACTAAGGGAGAGAGAGTGTGTGCGTTTAATACTTAAATAACATAGATAAGTCAAAAGTCAAGCATAATATATAACTTTTCCAACAACGCCTCTAAACATAGAACTTAGCGGGGGCCAAGACAAGCAATCGGGCTCACCCTCATAATCAGAATATACATTAAAGGAAGAGAGTCATAATACATAGTGTAAGAACATAGACATTGTCCCTAGAATGGAGGACTCACCAACTAGCTTGAGAGAAATTGTACTAGCCACATGGAGGGGGATAATCAAGTGGGGCTCCGATCCCTACATGGTAACATCATTAGGCATAGAGTATGCATTAGTACGTTTGAATGTACTAAGTATGCAGGATGCAATGCAACAAGTGATAAGCACCATAAACAAAATGCATAACATAGTTAATGAATAAGCATATAGCAATGTGGCATGTATGAATGATGCTTGAAGTAAAATCATGCTTATACAGAATATAATACATCTGTACGGAGAGACCATTACTAGTGAATATCCAAGGCATACAACCCCTTTGGAGAGGCGAATGTCATACAAACCCCTCAATATGGTTAATGAGGTACAAACCCCTCAATATTGTTACACGGGCCTACTACCCCCGTACTAGGCAACCAAGGTACAAACCCCTCGATATGGTTAATGAGGTATCAACCCCTCAATATGGTTATAGGGGCCTACAACCCCCGTACTAGGAAACCAAGGTGCAAACCCCTCCACATGGTTAATGAGGTACCAACCCCTCAATATGGTTATACAGGCTTATTACCCCTCGTACTAGGCAGCCAAGGTACAAACACCTCGATATGGTTAATTAGGTACCAACCACTCAATATGGTTGTACGAGCCTACTACCCACCATACTAGGCAACCAAGGTACAAGCCCTTCGATATGTTAATGAAGTACCAAGCCTTTAATATGGTTATTCTGGCCTATTATCCCTGTTACTAGGCAATCAAGGTACCAATCCCTCGATATGGTTACCCGAGCCTACAATCCCCCGAGCTGGGCTTGGTCATCTCACAACATTATGGATGTTCACCATGAAATTAACATATATACAACACAATTTCATCATCATAAAGTAATATATCTCATACTCCAAGTATTAGGCCTTCAACAACTCAAGAAATTATAACCGGACATTTTATCAAACACTTGGCGGGTGTGTAGGGCTAGTGTAAAATCATGCAATTCAAAAGAGTGGAACCATGCTAGAAATTTCAGTGTAAAACTATCAATAGATACTTGGTAACACTCTCAAATAATATACATCAAAATCCTTCATCAATCACAATCATACCTCAAAATATGCTAAAACAATCTAACCCCAACATACTGTGCAGTGAAATTCATAGTAAGATCCATGAGTAAATCAATTTTAAATCATGCAATTTTAGGTAAAAGGAAGCTTGGGCACCATGGGTGAAAGGACCCAATGGTTGAAACCCACATACCTTGACTTTGGAGAATTCCTTTAAGAAGATTAGAATGGAGACTTGAAGCTTAAAGAAATCCTTAAATCTGAATGAGTTTTGGGACTTGAAACTTGGAGTGAAACATTAGCCTAAGTGTTTGGGTGAGTATTGGAGAATGTCTTGAATGATATGTGGTTGCAAAATGACCAAGTATAGGCGTTTGTACGCATAATAAGGCTTAGGCCCAAGACCCTAAGGCCTTAGGCCACATTTGGAAAAACTGGCAGCCAAAATACACTGGTCCGTGATAGGTCTGCGTCACAGAACCATCGTGCACCCTCACTATTTTCGCAAACTTGGAAAAATCAAATGTTGCTACGGTTGCTCTGAAATCGGGGTTAGACCCGTTTACCACTCAATTTGACCCCCTGATCAAGAATTTGAAGTCAAATTTTTTATATCATGCACGAATTTTGAGATATATGGAAATTATGATTCCAGGCACTTTCGAGGCATAGTTTTGGGTACTTTTTGGGGTCACTTCAGCGGTGGTGTTTCCCTTGAAGATTTTGCAACATTACTTGTATGGAGTTCATTTGGATGTCTTCACCGACCATAAGAGCCTCCAACATGTGTTCACCCAAAAAGATCTCAATTTGAGGCAATAAAGGTGGTTAGACCTACTCAAGGACTATGACATGAGTGCATCACCTAGGAAAGACCAATGTGGTAGGTGACACCGTTAGTAGAGTTTCCGTGGGTTGTGTGTCTCGCCTTCAAGATGCTGGAAAAAGAGAGTTGGCCAAATAATTCCATAGGTTGGCTAGATTAGGGATAAAGTTGAATGAGCCTCGATATGGTGGTGCAATGGTGATTCATGGGTCTGTTTCTTTGATTGAGGAGGTTAAGTCTAAGCAAGACATTGATCGGACCTTAGTTGAGTTGAAGACCTTAGTGAAAGAAGGAAAGACATAAATTTCTCATAAGGGGAAGATTGTGTACTTTGATATTAAGGGAGGTTGTGTGTACCCAATGATGGTGACTTGAAGAAGTTGATATTATAGACGGCTCATAACTTTTCATATTCCATTCATCGTATCGCTACAAAGATGTATATAGACTTTAAGGGAATCTATTGATTGAATGGAATGAAAAAGGACGCTGCCCAATGTGTGTTCGAGTGTGCAAATTACCAACAAAGAGTGGATCTTCAAAGGCGGGGTGACCTATTCCAAGACATTGACATTCCTACTTGGAAGAAAAAAAATCAATATGGACGTTGTAGTGGGGTTTCCAAAGAAAAAAAAGCATTTTTACTCCATATGGGTGATAGTTCACGGCATGACATAGTCAGCTTACTTTTTACTGATCAAGACTACATTAAGTGCCAAAGATTACGCTCATTTGTATATCCGAGAATTGGTGAGGTTGCATTGGATTACATTGTCCATCATATCGAATCCGGTGTCCAATTCACCTCTCATTTTTGAAGATATTTCGAAAAGGGACTTCATACTAAGGTGAAGTTGAGTATCATTTTTCATCCCCAACTGATGGGCAAGCTGAAAGGACTATTTTCACTTTGGAAGATATGTTTTAAGCTTACGTATTGGAATTTCAAGGGAGTTAGGACGAATATTTTCCACTTATCGACTTTTCCTACAATAATAGTAACCATGCAAGCATTGAATAGCAACAATCGAGGAATTGTATAATAACTTTTAGGTGGGTAAGGTCACATTTCTAGGACCAGATCTAGTCATGAATGTGTTATGGAGAAAATTAAAAGCATAAGGGAAAATATGCAAACTACCCAAAGCCGACAAAAGTCCTACTCTGATATAAGGAGGAGGGATCTTGAGTTCCAAGTTGATGATGGTTTACATGAAGGTATCTCCTATGAAAGGTGTAATTCAGTTTGGTAAGAAGGCGAAATTGAGCCCTAAGTATGTAGGGCCTTACAAAGTGATGAGAAGAGTGGGAAAGTGGCATATGATTTGGATCTACCTAATAAGATGCATTTGATTCATCAATTTGTTTTCATGTATCAATGTTGAGGATGTTCGCAGGTGATCCAAACTCCATAGTCTCTTTGCATGATGTGAACATTAAAGAGGATTTGAGTTATGAAGAGCTACCGATTAAGATTCTAGATCAGCAAGCGAAAAGGCTAAGGAAAAAGGAAGTTGCATCCATCAAAGTGCTTTGGAGAAATCAACAAGTCGAGGGTTCTGCATGGGAAGTGTAAGTGGATATAATGAAGCGTTACCCATATTAATTCCACTCTACTCAAGCCTAAGGTATCAAGAAATTCTTTCTAAAACCTCTAATTCCGTGCATTTTAGTTTTGCATGATGCATACACTTACTTTTGTATTTATGGACTTTTTTGAGACATGTTTTAAAAGTAGATTTCGTAAATTTCATGAAATGAAGTTTAAGTTGCATTTCTGAATGCATGTCGGGTTATTAGTTGATAATTTACTCCTTAGAGCTTGCCTTTAACTACATTCGGGGACAAATGTTCCCATGGGGGAGATATTGTAACGACCTCAAATTTAAGAACCTAAGAATGCTGAAAAAGTTACACAGAAAATGACTTGGGGTCAGTTCATGAACCCTATGTATGGCCAATATGTAAGACTCGGACTTTCCACGACCTTAATGAAACTTGGAAATTTGGTTTCGAAGAATTTTGGACCAAAGTGGTGTTTCATAGAAGCCTTCACGATCTGTGTGAAGCTATATAGACCGTGTGAAGGCTCCTTGAAATGTCCTTTGTCCTTGTGCGGGAAGTGTTAGCCTCGATGTGGAAGTTTGATACTAAGGCATACCACACATGGACCCCACATGGTCTATGTGAGGCTTCATGTTTCGTGTGGTGGACCGTATGGTAAGCTTGGCCTTGAAAATCCACATTCTTAAGCCAAGGCATTTCACACAGACCCTCTCACAGACCGTAAACTGCTTCACGGTCCGTGAGGTCCTTCCGTAAAGGTGCCAGAGTGATACTTTTCTATGAATTGGATCATCATCTTGGAACTTTATCATTGAAGAATTTTGCCATGTGAAGTGTCACGGAGGAGGCATATAGTCTGTATGCCTTTGTACGGACCGTGAAGCCGTCCGTATGGGTGCCTACGTTGAATATTTCTAAGTATGGAATCCTCAAGCTCAAGCTAAGTTCACCTTCAAGCTCTCAATTCAAGTTTACTTATGTGGTTTAGGATCATCATAGGCCTCCCTCGTCAAGTCAAGTTCAAAGGAACTCCATTGGCCAAGCTTTTCATAAGAACAGATAGAAGGGTCAACTTTAAATGTTTATATCTCTTAGCACAAAAAGAACTAGGTTCCCGCAACCTACCAAATTGACTCCCTTTGAATTAGCTTTCTAACGCATCTGGTTTCACCTCATTCAAAGTTAGGATCAAGAAGTTATGCATATATACGTAAAGTCTGCCCCTACAGTACGAATTGGTTAAGTATGGTCTCACGGGAGGGTTCAAAGTCCGTGAGAGCTTCTACGGACTGTGAGACCTTATCATGTTACGACTGGCCGCAAATCTTATTCCACCTCATTAATGTTCTTTTTTTTTGTAATAATGGATACACTCCTAAGGGAATTTTATGACTTCCTATGCGATCTAAGATCTGCAAATGGCCTAAACTCTATTTTCTTGTTCAAATTCATTCATACATTAGAATTATATTGAAATCTCTTAAAAACTCCCTCCAAAACTTTTGTGAAGATTAAGCTTGGGAATCAAGCAAAAACTCATTCCTTCATCAAATTTCTTCTTGAATCTTTTTCACTAGCTAATGTATGTGGGATTAATTCTTGGTCCCTTTCAACCCAGAAGATCCAAACACTTTTTACACTTGATTTATGGAATTTTAGCTTACTTTAAATATAGAGTTTTAAGATTATTGTCTAACAAATTCAATTGAAGTGTGGGCTATGATTTATTAATGAGTTTAAGTTGATTGAAGCCCTAATACATTGAATTACATTATCATTATAGATATTTGAATATGCATTGTCCCTTTAAAGTTTGAGCTAAGCATGGATAATCAATATTATGATTTGAATGTGGATTTTACTTATGGATATACTTGAATTTCATATTATATTGTTGATTTTAGATTGAATCTATATTAACCGTTATTATTCACATATCATTCATAGCATATTCATTCATGAGCATTGGATTTTATGAATATTATGAAGCGGGTTAAGCCCAATTGTATTTATGTGTATGATTTTGATAAAAATATAGTTATGACAAGAATGCGATCACATAAAAGTCTATTTTTATTGGCTCTTTGAGCATATTGGGTGTGTTCGCCATATTGTTATGTGAATGAGCTATTCCTATTCATAAGAAGCATGATTATGAACTATGATTTGGCTTTTTAGCCCAAGTATGAGAAGAGTATTTGACTTTTAAGCCCTAATATGCATTGAAAGGATTTGAAATGACTATTACCTCTTTTGAAAGCCTGTATATGTATAAGTATTTTTGTGGCATGTTTTGACTTAGCACCAATGGATTTGGGATGTCAGGGCTATCCTTAAGGGTCCTCTCCTTTTCCTTGAACTATGTACCAACATAGGTATATAGTATCCATTACAAAAATGACCGAGCCATAAGGAATGGTTATATATAGATATTATATGATAAGATATTGGAAATCCTTTCGAAATGATGAGGTCATAAGGAAGGTGTGCATCCACTGAAGTTAAGGGGTCGTAAGGTATGATGTAGATTACCCTTGGCAAGTAATCTTCTCCTACCGATGGGAGGTCTTCATCAGACTAATTCATGTAATAGCTCGTATGAGTTTAATTGGTCAGTTATAGTTCATCCCCACTATATATGAGCATTATGGCGTTCATGCATCACGGACTTTATGGCATATTTTTATATTACTCTTCATTGCTATAAATCTCTTTATATATTATGTGCCTTGTAATCTGATATTGAATGCAGGTTTGATAATCATATGAATTGCATGCTCGCATATTTATACATGATCTAATCATGTAGGGACCGAATACTACCTTCATCCACCATTGCATGACTAGATTCGATTTGAGATATTTGTTGTGGTGATTCCTATCAATCAGGGATAAGTCACCATTCCTCTACCCTATCATGCATCCACTTATGTTATTTATTTTGTGGG
>JAPFFP010112470.1:0-18490 GCA_026153255.1 Solanum medicagineum | reverse complement strand
TTTAAAATACTCCTTCCAATTGCTCTAAAACCTTTTAATTGGGCATCGCAACTTACTTACGACAAATTGCACAATATTCCCTAAAGTTTTCAAGTTGACACTTTGCCCCAATTATGTTAATTACGGGGTCTAACACTGATACTGAAAAAGAGGACGAAACATAGTGAAAATTCTAACTAGTTGTTCTGTCTGAGAAGCCTTCTATGTACTGCTGTTAGTATTTTACGCATATCTTGATGTGTGAGTTGTATGCTGCGATGGTTATTGGTTCCTTGCAACCCCAAGATATTTATCTACAATTCTTATTCATGTTGTGATCTAATTTTGTAGTTATGAATTTGAAATAGTGGATACAATTTAGGACAAGTCCTATCTAGATTCTTAACTTAGAAATCCTTTGTGTGCGCCTGTTAGTATTTCGATTATAAATTCTTGTAAAAAGGGTATTTTGTAGTGATTCTTGATTGTTTGCAACCTAAATGCATATACTTATATCTTTTATGTAGACTGAAAAGCCTAATTTTTTCATTTACCAATTCAAAATCTAGTTAATATGCAAGACAGTAAAGCTGCCCAGAAAAGTGTGATTTGCAGAAATGGAGCTCAGTTTTGGTATCTATCCTGTTAGTTTTTACCTGTTAAAAGTGCTAAATATTAAATGAACATTTCTATTAGGTATTAAAGCACTTACGCTCTTGTACAATCTTAAGGGAATTGTTGAAGAAACTGATGTCGTGTTGATCCAGGACTTGAACTCGGTAGGGTCGTCGTGTGCTAAAAGATTAAGGTTCTTGTCAAAACTTGTTCTTGTATTTTTGTTACCTACTGATGCATTTGAATGTTATCTTAATATCTCAGCTATGTTCTTGTCTTTTTATGTTGTTGTGTTGATATATTTTAAGACTTTCAAGGAACTCGCCTAATTCGGCCATTTGTACGAATTGCTTGATGATCACTTGACATCCTTGTGGACTTTGTCCTTCTTTTGGCTGTGACTTTGTCACTGTTGGCATGCCTTTTTTTTTTGAATCAATTGCCAACTTGACTGTGGAGTTTTGGTTTATCCTAAGTGTGGAAGCAATCCATTTTAAGAACGAACTATAAATCCACTCTTAATATGGTTCTTGGTCCTCATGATTATTGGGTTTTAGTCTTTCATGATACAGAGCCTCAGCCCTTCTTGATACTTGATTATGTCTGGTGTAAAGGCATGACATACATATTGGGCGAACTTGCTATTTGACTATCTTATAAAAATGCTTCCAGGAACTCTTGACACTTAGACCTTTAAATATCATACTTGATACTATTGATCTATTTGTTCACTTGGTCTACTTATTATATTGCACTTGTGTTGCCTTGATTTAAGAAAGGAAAATTGAGGAATCTAAAGGTTTTAGCTTGTAGCTTTTACACTACTAAGCTTCATGCTTAACGATAGTTATTTCTATCGCAGGGATACTCGAGATGATGCTTGAGGATGAATATTGAAGATGAATTTTGGGAGCTATGCAGAAGATCACATTTGCATCTAGACATATATATTATAATAGTTTTGGGACATGTACATGATTCTCATGTTGCATATATATAAGTGTAAATTTGAAAGGCTAGTGTAAATTATGAAATCATGATTTGTAACTTAAAGTTTTGGCATGTTTAGTTAAATTAGAGCCGGCGAGCTTGTTTTTATATTAAATTTCCAATTATTTTGAGGTGATTGTATGAAACGGAAACTAATAAGTTTTATATCTTTGTATTTTAACATAGGAAATAATTTTCAACGTGTATTATAATCGTATGGGAAATGTATAAAATCTCGTAAAATATTGATCTAAATTATTTTGAAAGTTGCTCACGCTATAAACTGGAACTCGAAATCAATTGAGCTACCTCTAGGTCAAAATCTCATACCTGTAACTATTTTGGATCAATTATTAGATTATGATTAATATGTTGCGTATTAAAATCTTAATATTTTAGCAACTGTTATGTAAGTCCAAATCGTACAGAAGTGTCATCCTCCCACGAGGGTTGCTACATCCATAGTGACCATAAATCATATACATAAGCTTGGATTTAAGGCTTGAAAGTTAATTTAACTTGATCTTGAAGGTTCCTGTCACAACCTGGGAGGATACCCTAGACGTAACTGACACCTAGAACACTATTGCTAGTCCCCAAGTGAACCACTTGGCCTCGTCACATTCATTCAAACAGTACGCTCTACAAATCAGCGGAAGATAAAAGGAAGTAAATGGGCAAGTCTAATCTAATATCAAAATAGTGTCATAAATAGAAAGGCTAGTAGAAAAGAACTAGCTCACAGTCTTATCACTCAACAATCTGACTTTAGTCTATGAAGCCTCCATCACTATTAGGTGGTGCTAATGATAAACCCATGGCTACCTCAATCAAATTAAAGCTAAGCAACTCAAACTCTAAAGCAAGATGAAAATGTCATATGAATCCTCCAAAATAAGGGAGGCTCACCAATCTGTTGAACGTCTAAAGATCCTCAACGACGCGCCTGCTGATGATCTCGATCCCATGAACCTACATCATAAAATGATGCAACGCCACAGTGGCGTTAGTACGTGGAATGTACTATTTTGTAAAATAGCTGAATGAAACTGAAACAGGTAGAATAATATGGCTATAACATCAACTCAACTCAAAAGGCTCAACTTATGTCAACTCAGTAAAACATGCAAGTTTAAAGTAAATCATGCTTTTTGAATATACATTTGAAAAGAAAAGAATAACTCAGTTAAAAATCTCATGCTCAATCAATGTTCTTGAGAGTTTCTCTTAACCGACATCTATCCTGTCTCACCACCTTGAAGTTTGGTGATGCACAACGAATCAGCATTGTTCCACGCCCGTCCTAAACTTGCCACGATAAAAGACGTAGTATCTCTGTCTCTCTTTCTTGGATCCAAAGAAAAACGTCCAACCTTTGGGACAAGAGTCGCTAAAACGTGCTGCACGACTATCCTATGCTGGCAAACGCAGTTCTAGGGTGACGTTCCTCACCCACTTGGTGCTCAATAATACTACTAAGACTAAAACACGCACAACTTATCAATCAAATCAATCCTCGTTAATACTCATATCAACTATCATCATCATCCATCAATGAATATATTATGAGACAATACATTTACATTATCATCAATGTCTACTCAAAGCATAATTTAAATTCAATGCTCAATTCAATAAAAACTCATTAAAACGTCAAGTGTTTTCTTAGTAAAATCATGCTTTAAAAATCTCTACATGTCATCAAAGCCCTTTCTCAAATTATTATTCATGCTCAGAATTTATATTCATGAAAACTCAAAAAGTATGCTAAAAGAAAATCATCAGTGTTTAACATGCTCATTATGACCATCAAATCTCAGTTTTCAAAATAATGCATAAAAGCAACCATAGTCCTCAATTAGGGTTCATATGAATGAAGGCATGAACATACATCCAAACAGTAACTCAATTTCAAGGACATCATCAAGATATTATTGTATACGAGAAACTCATTGATATCGTAGAAACTTGATTCAAGAATTTAACCAAGATAATATTTCAAGAATCATGTGTAGGGACTCATGGGTTCTCAACTCATCTATGACCTTCTATGAGGCACATGGGAGGACAATCCCATGCTTTTAGTTTAGCCTTACATACCTGGGATGAAGAACTGTTAATCCTCTTCAAAGAATTTGACCTCGAATCTTGAATTCCCTAACTTTCTCTTCTTTCTCCCTCAGGAACCCTCACTTTGAAACTAGGAAAAGAATGGATTTTAAAACCCTTAATCTGAAGATAAATGACTGATATATACGTTTTTGGAATTTAGGAGGGGTTGGGGAATGAGAAAATTACCCTTCCCAAAATAAAACAAAAATCATACAAAAAATTACACAGTTCCGCGATGCGACTTGGGTGCGAAAAAGTTTATTTTCCTCTAAAATTTCTCCGAATGAGTTTTCAATTCCTGTAAAAAGATTTAAAAAAAACAACAACTTTGAGTGCATGTCCCTGGCATGTCGCGCCTGGGGCTCGCATCAACACTTTCCCAAAATTAATTATGAAAATTTATTTTTCGACTAGATCGCTCTAAAATCGGGTCGAGACCATTTTCCCAGTCAATTTTTCGCACTGATTAGAAATTCGTTCTTGAATTTTCCATCAAAGATTGGGAAGACACGTTATGCGTACGATTCCACTCTACGGGTATTTCGATAATTTCGTGGGGTGTTACATTATCTTTCCCTTGGATCATTTATCCTCGAATGATGAGTTAAGGTAGGATTTAGGTATGAATATCGATCAAGACTAATTTCAATACTCAACCAGCCAATCTGGATTGTCACAAGTCACTCAAAATAGACAAATTGATTAAGATCAAGATTATAGATATTCTTTTAGACATATTCACCATCAAGCACGAATGGATCATCGAAACTCAATCAATTCGAAATGTTTAAACACATTCGACAATCAATCTTTCGAACTCAAGAAGGAAACCATCAACTCTCATGCAGAATGGGACCATCGATAGATAAGACTCTATGTACAACTTTCAAGCTTAGGACCTCATCTCAATTGTTCTCCCTTTTTCGACACTCTACTCCATCAACTTAAGCTCATAGCTCCTATTCAAAATTCTACCTATCCAGGTCTCCTTATTCCCTTCAACCCTATCTCTGAGCCTCAAGGTGCTATTGCTAAGATGATCATACATACACAATAACAACCACACATTCAAGCCTATCACTTTAACTACTTCAACTATGTCTTAGAAT
The DNA here is from genome assembly GCA_026153255.1 of Solanum medicagineum. NCBI lineage: Eukaryota > Viridiplantae > Streptophyta > Magnoliopsida > Solanales > Solanaceae > Solanum > Solanum medicagineum. The sequence goes on along the minus strand of JAPFFP010112470.1, from coordinate 13,685 downwards.
CTTCAAGCCTACTTAACACTTCAACCTCCACCATTCAATGAACTCTCCCTCGAAGTCACACCAACATACTCTTACCTATCTATTGCACATCATAGGGTATCATCTCTCTCCCTCTCCCTATCTCTATCCCTACATGACACAAGTTTAACACCAATATTACAACAATGCTATACTTACTCCTCCTCATCTACCCCTACTCTACGTCTACTACTATCAGCATCATAATTTGGACCTGGAGGAACTCGTCATCTCCCCATTTGGCAAAACCTCAAATTGCTACCTCTCAATGCAAAGTAAGCATAAATACCATCAAGTACTCAAATACTTAGATACTCAAATACTCATTCTCAAGAATAGGTTTAGAATACAATATCTAGAGTTTAAACTTTATCTCAAACATCATTATTAGGCACGAATACCATCAGGGACTTGCATACTCAAGTATGCAGATGCTCAAAAGGAACATCAACTCAAGGATAGGAACTCAGCTCCATTATCATGATACAGGAGAACTCATCCTCTCCCATCATCCATAACTTCTCTACTACCATCAACAATGGCATAACAAGCTGAAGGTCAATGTATACGTAAGATGATATCAGGATCAAGAACTCTCACTTTCTCTCTCACAGGATCAAGAACTCTCACTTTCTCTCTCATCAGCCATCACTCCTTTACTCGTTAATACTTCTATCAAGACTGGAAATCTAGATTACTCAAAGATATTGGAATGAAAGAATGTTACCACGATTCAATCGAGAAATCTTATCTGAGGACAATTGAAATGAAGTAAAGTTTCCCTCGTCTATCAGGACTCACTCTGAGCTCACAGAACTATATGTAGTATAAAACTTAGGTGGCATCTCATCTAATATAGGAGTGGAAACACTTAGATCCATGGGGTAAGATCAAAATTAATGAATGACTTCGTCGTTTTGTCATCCTCACAACTCGAGTAACAATCAGTAAATGATATATAGGACTATGCCATGGGTGTGGCAGTCGCATACCAAACGTGAAGAGAGTATCACCTCAACGTAAAAATAAGGAACGTATGGTATGACAAGGACTGATGTCTCATCTCAATCAGCCCATATCTATCAAACTCAAGATCTACTTCAGTCTCTCACGTCATCTCCCCCTTAGATCAAGGGTCGTCCCTCTAAGTTTGTGAAGTAATACTTTGTACTAGGCTATAAGCACATATCTCCACACGGTAACTAATCACTACCCACAAGAATGTATTAAACTCTTTTGTTATTCTAGAGTTGCATATCTATATCTATATATATATATATATATAGCCACTCAGACTCCTTTCAACGATATCACTCTTAGCTCTTTTATGCCTCTATGGAAATCTCTCTATATTTGCTATTAATATGACGTATATAACCACTTTTCACAACTCTTACAATCTAACCTCTTCTTTTTGCCTGCGGACTCCTACCTCCTATGCCCCTCCCCATAAACTCATTTGTATAAGACTTAGACTATCATGGTAAACTCATCATCATCTATCCATAAGCCCCAAATCAACTTAGCTACTTGTGACGACAAAGATTACCATTAGCCTACTTCACATCGACAACTCGAACATACTATCTAGATTCTCATAACAGTCATAACTTATAGCTTCATACATCTATACACAATCATGGGTACATATCTCAAACCTCTTAAGCCTCTTCTTTTCTAGTGCTTCTCCCTTAATTTACTATCTCTATCTAAGGGGTACCTCTACTCTACCCATAACATCACTTTCCTTATAATTTAGCATCTTCATACACTATAGCAGGCCTCTAAGAGAAGATCTCTAACTAAGATTACCACTCTCATGACACTATATCCTATTTGGTACTACTCCTCAAAATTCAAGCTTAGGGTCTACTAACATGTGCATCTATCAGACACCTCTCTAATGCTAACTTAAAACTACTAAATAAATATTTAGGGAACATAAGCCCACTAAAATCTCATACTAAATATTCAATCAACACATCCCTTCCTCACAACTCAACACTACTCACCTATTCAATCATATCTCCTTATCTAACTAAGCCAATAACTTGATGAGTCTCATGAACTTTCACTTACAATCATAAGTCTAATTTAGATCTATTACATTAAAAGTACTCCCCCCTACCATTCAAGATCTACACTTCACCCTCAATAGTATGACTGCTACAACACATCAACATACACTTCCTTCTAGTTTGAACATGCTCTAACACCTTTTGACAACAAGTCTTCCCCTATACCACATCGTGAAAGTCATAGGGTACTTACGACTCTTTCATCAATTTTATGGAAAATGATTCATCACCTTATTACATACCTAATATGTACATAACTCTAACTACAAACCTCAATAAATCACCACTCTCACTACCCAGTCTCCTCCTCTCCCTCATTATCTCTCTAGCTCTGGGGTAACAACTCTACGTTTTACATGGCCTTAAATCTCACTCTTAGTTGGCAACATTAAACTTCTTGGAAACATAAACGTTTCTCTTATGCATAGCATCAAAAGCAAGTAAAGACTCAACTTATACCTGTCACAACATCCTAGAGGGTTTCTCTGAGCTGGGCGACTACTGCGGCACACAACTGGTATGGCCTTGCTCGTGCTAGGAGTAGCATCTCTCTGATTTCTTCTAACTGGTAGTGTACGCCTAGAAAGTTGAGCTTTGTTGACTCGCATTGAACAATCCATCCAAAAGTGTCCCACGTGGCACATTTAGAACAGTCGTTAGTGCCCAATTGACACTGTCCCAAATGAAGTTTGCCACACCCTCTACATGGTGGCTTTCCTTCATGTCCTAGAGTCACTCTCCCTCGAGGTGAAAGATTAAGAACCTTGAAAGACTGGTCTCTCCTCAGCCTCAGATTATATCTACTGCTGGACGTGGGTGTACTCACTGGTGGTGGCATATAACTCCAGGGTCTCTACAGAAAGGGGAACTTATTTCCCTCCTCACCCGAAGCTTCTTCCATCTCACTCTCATTGTCCTCGTCTACCCATCGGTCATGCACAATAAGCTGAGTAGTAGGCTAAAGCTTCTCGGTGCAAATGATATTCCTCGAGTCCACGATGCATTTAGAAGGCATGGTCTGCAACGTGTAAATCATGATTTAGAAAAGAAATTTTTATAGAGTTTGACTTTATCGCACGATTTAGAATCTAAAAGAAGGGAAACAATTCTTAAATGTCCTATAGCCTCCAAATAATAGCTATGGAGCTCTTCACACCAATAATAAGGACTCTACTAGGCACGAATTCATAGACTCCCTAGGACTCTTGAACTCGTTGTCTGATACCAAGTTTGTCACATCCCGGGGATGGTACCCTAGACGTAACCGACAACCAGAGATTATTGCTAGTCCCCAAGCGAACCATTTGGCCTCGTCATATTCATTCAAACAGTATACTCTACAAATCAACGGAAGATAAAAGAAAGTAAATAGGCACATCTCATCTAATATTAAAATAGTGTCATAAATAGAAAGGCTAGTAGAAAAGAACTAGCTCACAATCTTATTAATCAACAATCTGACTCTAGTCTATGAAGCCTCTATCACTATTAGGTGGTGGCAATGACAAACCTATGGCTACCTCAATCAAAATAAACCAAAGCAACTCAAACTCTAAAGCAAGATGAAAATGTCATATGAATCCTTCGAAGTAAGGGAGGCTCACCAATCCGCTGAACGTACAAAGATCCTCAATGATGCGCCTGTTGATAATCTCGATCCTGTGAATCTACATCATAAAATGATGCAGAGCCAGAGTGGCGATAATAGGTGGAATGTACTGGTATATAAAATAGCTGAATGAAACCAAAACAGGTAGAATAATATGGCAATAACATTAACTCAAATCAAAATGCTCAACTCTCCCAACTCAGTAAAACATGCAAGTTTAAAGTAAATCACGCTCTTTAGAATATACATTTGAAAAGAAAATAATAACTCTGTTAGAAATGTCATGCTCAACCAATGTTGGTTGGGAGTTTCTCTTAATCGACATTTACCCTGTCCCACCACTTTTAAGTTAGGTGGTGCACAACGAATCAACATCGTTGTCACGCCGAGAATGTCCAACCTTTGGGACAAGAGTCGCCAGAACGTGCTGCATGACTATCCTACGTTGGCAAACGCAGTTCTGGGATGACACTCCTCACCCACTCGGTGCTCAATAATATTCCCAAGACTAAAAGATGCACAACTCATCAATCAAATCAATTCTCTTTAAGACTTATATCAACTATCACCATCATCCATCAATGAATATATTATGAGAAAATATATTTACATTATCATCAATGGGTACTTAAAGCATCATTGAAACTCAATGCTCAATTCAATCAAACCTCATTAAAATGTCAAGTGTTTTCTTAATAAAACTCACGCTTGAAAATTATCTACATATCATCAAAGCCCTTTTTTCAAATTATTATTCATGCTCAAAAGTTATATTCATGAAAACTCAATAAAATACGCTAAAAGAAAATCATCAGTGTTTAACATGCTTATTATGATCATCAAATCTCAGTTTTTAAAATAATGCATAAAAATAACCATAGTCCTCAATTGGGGTTCATAGTGAATGAAGGCATGAACATACATCCAAATATTTACTTAATTTCAAGGACATCATCAAGATATTATTGTATATGAGAAACTCATTAATACTGTTAAACTTAATTCAAGAATTTAACCAAAATAATATTTCAAGAATCATGTGTAGGGACTCATGGGTTCTCAACTCATCTATAACTATCTGTGGGGCACATGGGAGGACAATCTCATGCTTTTAGTTTAGCCTTTCATACTTGGAATGAAGAAATGTTAGTCCTCTTCATAGAATTTGACCTCGAATCTTGAAATACTCAACTTTTCTCTTCTTTCTCCCTCAAGAACCCTCACTTTGAATCTAGGAAAAGAATGAGTATTAAAACCTTTAGTTTGAAGAAAAATCGACTGATATATACCTTCTTGAGATTTAGGAGTGGTTGGGTAATGACAAAATTACCCTTCTCGAAATAAAAGAAAAATCATACCAAAAATTGCTTAGGTCCGCGACGTGCCTCTTGCGAGAATCAGTGTATTTTTCTCCAAAAATTCTCTGAACAAGTTTTCAATTCTCGTCAAATGTTTTATAAAAAATATAAGTGTGAGTGCGCGACCCTAGAACATCATGCCTGGGTCGCACATCAACACTGTCTTGGAATTAATTTTGGAAAATTATTTTTCGACTTGATTGCTCTAAAATCAGGTCGAGACCATTTTCTCACTCATTTTTTTGTTCTGATCGCAAATTCGGTCTCGAATTTTTCGTTAGAGTTTGGAAAGACACGTTATTCAAACGATTCCTCTCTACGGGTACTTCAATAATTTTGCGAGGTGTTACAGTTCCATAGAAATCCTTCGACTAGAGCTTGGAAGGAGGATTCAGGAAGCGTTTGAGCGAGTGAGTGAGAAGCTAAGTGTTTTGGAGCGCATGGAGTGACATTGATAGATTGGGAACTGATTTGGGAGGTTAAAGGACTAGCCCCACTTAGAATTAGGACCTTGAAAGGTCATTTGAACCCCTTCAAGAAGGCACTTCACTAGTCATAAAGTGCACCATGGATCTGGTGCTCTCCATGGAATGAAAGGGCCTCTGATTCAAGGCAAGGGGCTTACCACAAAAGCAATGTGGCGTGGTATGCACCACGGCCCGTGAGGTGGCTCGTGGTGTGCACCCTAAACTGCATAGCCCCCTTTTTATTTTAAGATAACCTCCACGAGCCATTTCACGGCTAGTGTTGCCTTCTATGGCACTTGAAGCGCTCCTTGGCCAAAATCCTTGGAAAAATCATGTCCAAAATTTTTCATCTTTACAATTCTGGATACTTGTAAAATTTCTTCCGAAAATAAAATTTCTTCCGAAAATAAAATTTCTAGCCTTGATCCGATCTTACAACTTGTGGGGTATTACACTTCAAATCCCATTTTGAAATTTAGAAAAATTGGAATTTTGCGAGCATTTCTAGATTTTTTGGGTGATTCTTATTGGGATGAGTTTGAAATTCCTATGGAGATGTCTTGGTGACATTTATTCTTTGAAAAATCTCGTATGTTCGTTCTAATTTTTGTGTATTCTCATCATTTTGGAATCCTTAGGGCTTGAATGTTTATGGATTGATTTAGGACTTGTCGGTGCTCGAAATGTGTCCATTTTTGGGACGAGTCCCAATGTCCTCTTTTTGACATGATTCTAATTTGAATTTAATTATTGCAATATGAGTATCATTACCTTTGTTTTGATGCATTCTTCAATAATTTGGTAGAGTGACATCGTTCAAAGGCATTTGGAAAGGAAAAATTCTGGTTTAGTGGTACGAGTTGATATAATCACGGTCTATTCCATTAGAATTAGATCGATTTGAGTTGATATAATTTGAGTAACAACACATGTTTAGGTTGATTCTTGGATATAAATTAGTCAATTGTAATCCTTAAGAAAATAAATGGTCTTGTTGAATAACTAATGTAGTTTTAGGTCGAAAAAACCTTAGTTTAGGTGAATTGTTAATATTTGATCCGTATAGTATCTTTAGAAATGACTCTTAGGTGGAGTGAAATATAGGCGTGTGCCAGCTTGCCGGATTATTTATGTCATATTTGTGCACTTTCGATTTGTTGATGTTAAGTTTGATAAAATCGGTAATGATTTGAAAATTTTGTCCTGGGCTAAAATTTGTTAGAAATACGAATAATGAGGTTTATCAATAAAAGAGCTAAGTTTGGAAATTTGTGGACTATTTGATAATTACAATGAGTTGGATAACAGATGGTACTTGTCATGCAATATCTTGTTGCAATTGCATTTGAGTTCGAGGCATAATTCTGAGGGGCTTGTGGACATATTTTAGATTTTCTTTTATTTTAGTTGATGAGCTCGAAGTATGTTTTAGGGCATCCTGTAGATATAATTTTTGAGTTCTCTATATACTATTGATGAGCTCGAGATTTATTTCGGAAGACCCGTGACTATTCTTGAGTCTTACTATTTCATTGCTTTCACCGACATGGACATCTTTGTGCATTGTGATGGTGGTTGTTATTGTTGTGTTCCATGATACTTGATTTGTTTTTGTTGATTATTGACGGCTTTTACACGTACCTCTAGATTTATCCCTGCATTTAGTTCATGTCTCTATTCTTTTTTAGTTAGTATTATCGTGCAACTTTTATTATATTTTATCTTTCTGAGCTTGATCAATTTGTGAGGCCTACTAGGTACCTCCTATTTGTGTTACTCATACACCACTTCTGCATCTTTTTTATACAGCTTTTAGTTCAAGCCACCTTTAACGTGCAGGCGATTATCCGTAGCAATATCAGATTCGGATAGTGGTGAGCTCCCGATGTCCAGAGACTTGTTGTTCTCCTTCCTTGCATTGATTGTATTTTGTATTCTGAATAGTCAATTTTTATATTGTATATACTTACTTATCAACATTTCTGTACTTAGTAGTTCTTGTTTTGGTGAGACCAGATCTGGATAGGCGATCTAGTGTCAACTTATCTTTTAGTTACTTTCAGGAAGTCAGTATATATTATATCGTATTGCATATATATTCTTTGACCCGATTTCTTTGCTTATATTATTTTGGTTTTTGCTTATTATTATTTATTTATCGTAAACAAAATTATCTTTCTCAAAATTTTAAATTTTAAGTTTGTCTTACTTATTGGGGATTATAGTAAGTACCATCATTTCAGACTGTGACCAGTTATAATCCAGGAGTCAAATGATTTTTCAATTAAAGGTAGGAAAGCTCAATTTTGGGGGCTAAGCTGTCGACATCGGTTATAGCTGTCATTTGTTTATTGAAAAAGTCTGGCTTTATGTTGCTGGCTGTTTTCTAAAATTGCAAAAGCTACTTATCTTGAGTTGTAGAGCTTTTAATATGGATCAATTATCATATATTTAAAATTTGATTGGTCGACTTGGGACACCACAACGACAAAATGGTCAGCTCAGCCCTATGAGGGTTGTAGGAAGTTCCAAGCAAGCCCACATTTTCTAAGCTGTATTTTCTTTTAATATAATTCTTTAATTTAAATTCAACCTAAAAATGGTAATATAAGTATCTACAAGGTAAGACAATATAACATATTGCTGCTAATCAAGTTTCAAACTACAGTATTAAATATGAATTATTCAATGCTTTCAGTAGTTAGTAATGTCTATTATATGTGAAATTCTCTTGTTGCATTCTTAGTTTTAATATGATCTCAGTTATATATGGTGCCTCTTATTATTTTGGTTGTCTTAATACAAGTTTGATGATTTATAATAAGTTTGGCTTCAAGTAAGGTGTAATGATTTGATTGCAGCTTTGATTACTTTAATCTTTGCAATGTGAATATTTGATGAATTCAGGTAAGGTGTAATGATTTGATTGTAGCTTTGATTACCTTAATCTTTGCAATGTGAATATTTGATGAATTATGCTTATCTTGAGTTCGACTTTTTCTTTTTGTGATTCTTGATACTCTGCTTTTTCTTTAATTTATATTTTTAATTTTTTTAATTTGACTTGGGCTGGTATAGTTCAATCTTGCTCAAGCCTAATGAGTCGATGGATTTAAATGAGGGACGCTAAAAAGTTTTATTTTTTAAATAAATTCTAAAGTATTAACCTAATTCTATTACAAAAATAAGGAAAAATAATACTTTTTAAAAAATAATTATTGATTTTAGTAATATATTTTATTTATTACAATTTATCGCAATATGTAGCAATATTATGATAAGTTTGCACTTATATTAAAAGTGAAAAACATATGATATAAAACTATAATATAAGTGTTTAAAATATATTTTATTTATTTGGTAAAAAATTGACAAAATACGTATTAAAGTGTGTGATAAATATATTATCTATTAATAAAATTTGTATTATATATATTTTTAAAGAATTTTTTATAATATATATTAAAATTATATTATAAATATTCAACAAAAAAAATTATGATTACTATAGATAATAAATATTTTTTAAATATATCATATCTATATAACTCTCCAAAAATATAATAGGTTAATGTAACTAGCCCAACAAATCAAGCTCATACGAGGACTCTACGGAATTGTCAAAGAGGATATTCTTTAGATTACTCAATTAATAAAATGAAGCGAAAATCTAGTGGACTCCAACAAATTTCTTACTTAAAAATACTTTTCAAGATATTTTAAACAAAACTTTTCTCAGCTAAGAATTTCTAGAAATTAATTCAAAATTAATCACACTAAAATCTATTACGATATATAAGTGTCAAATGTCAGTAAATAGGTAGCTCAGGATCGATATGCCTGCTTGAGTACTTCAACTGCTTTATTTTGCTATATCATTTTTATTAATTATTTCTTTAGGTGCTTCACCTATGCTTGTACAATAATATCCTTAATAAATTATCTTTTTAGCTGTTCAGTTGTAACTTCATTACGTAAATATTAGAATTAGAATAAAATAAACATCAAATAATAAATTAAAATTTTCTTTTTAAATTGAACAAATATATTTAAATAATTATTTTGATATCTTTCAATGATTATTTTTGTGTCAAAAAAGGAAGTACTTATGAAAACATAATGTAAATAAACCAATAAATTATGTATATTACTTAAAATTATGTAAAAAGTACTTTAACTCAAAATAATTACCAATTTAAAAATTCAAAAGATATAAAAAAAGTTTTAGTTTTTTGAAGTTTTATCAATGCCATATAAATTAGAAAAGAGTGACCAACATACATTATTTAAAATTTATGTGAAACCGTACTATAAATTACAATAATTAACAATTTTAAATATTTTAAAAATAAAAATAAAATTTTGATTGACTCTCAAAATTTTATAAGTGCAACATAATTAGTACTACAAAAATTAATATATATATATATATATATGTGTGTGTGTGTGTGTGTGTGTATGTGTGTGTGTGTTTAATGAAATACATGTTGCAATAATTAACAAATTAAAATTTAAAAAATATATTAAAAAATTCTTTCAGTACTATAAAAATCAAGATAAAAAATAATATATATTGGCATGAGCACTTATAATTAGTATTTTTTTTAGATAAACACGCAAAAAGTGTAAGCAGTAAAAAAATGGGTTGACTGTCAAAATGATAAAAGTTCAATATTGGTTGTGAAGATAGGAGGAGATAGAATATCTCAAATAAAAGTTAACACATGAAAATCTGAATAGCGCATGAGAATTGTCCAAAAGGCATAAAAACAACATTCTGGAAATCATTCGACTCCTTTAAGGATACCTCTATATTAAGTTTATATAAAATTGACATTCCCACAGCTTCATAAAATCATTATGCAGGAGAAGAATACATTATATGCATGATATTTTTAAAAAGAAATCATATTATTATATTATAAATATATTTTATTATGGTAGGATAAAGTATTTTATTTTAATTTATCAATCAATACTAGTATTAAATAAAGTTATATACAATTATTTTTAAGTTTATTTAATTTCATAATATGAAAGAAGACTATTTATGCAATTATTATGTTATCTTTGTGTTTTCTTTAACATCTTATTGATGCACATTCTTCAATAAAAAAAGGCGACGATTTGATGAACACGGTTTAATTGTCGCTGTCGATTTATCTATTGTGTATAACAAATAATTGAAGTTTCTCTTGTTGGGTCCGAGCAATGCCCGAGCTAACCCCACTAGTTATCAATATATAACAAGAGGCTAGCCAATTTGCTCAAGCAGGTAGCTATTGGACGACATGTCTGCTTCATCTGTTTACTTGAGCTGTTTATTTTTTTCCGCCTTTATTATATGCAGTTCTATCAAAATATTCCGTCAACTTTGACATACCTGCTTCAGGTACTTAATTATATTCCTTCAGCTGCTTCTCCTCCTCCTTTATTACATGCGACCCAATCAAAATATTCCCTCGGCTTTGACGTGCCTGCTTTAGCTACTAAATTTTATATTTCTTTAGGTGCTTCAACTATGATTTTAGAGGCTACGTAAATGTCACGCCCCGGGAGGGTATCCTTGGCGTGGCTCGCACTCAGAGACTATTGCTAGCCTCCGACCGATCCACTTGGCCTCATCATCACATCGTACTCGACACCGGAAGAATAATACTCAATTAGGAAGGACATCATGTGAATAAAATATAATTCAACGATCTCATAGTTTCCAAAGAATAAGTTTGGAATACAAAATACTTGACAATCCTCTACTCAGTGTCTATGAAACCTCTACTCAACAATCTAGAGAGTGCTATGACAGGCCATGGACACTTCAATCAAGGAAAATAAAACTCAATGAAAGTAAGAAAATAAAAGGGCTCCTCCAAAATGTAAGTAGGGCTCACCTACTTCGGAGTGCACTAATCTAGACTTCAACGGAGCGTGGGCTGAAGTCCTCTATTACCTGTATCTGAATCATAAAATGATGCAGGCCCAAATGGACGTCAGTACATGAAATATACAGGTATGTAAAATAGCTCAAGAAAGTAAAGCTTAACTCAGTCACCTCGACTCAACAACTCATGCTCAATTCATCACGTGCAAGTTTAAAAGTAAATCATGTTTTTAAATATATACTCAGTAGAAATAAACTCAATTTAAAATATCATGCTCAATCAACGTTTCTTAGGAGTTTCTCTTAATCGACATCCAATCCCATCACCTTTAGTTTGGTGATGCACAATAAAGGCGACGTCGTTGCCATGGACGTCCTAAATGTGCCACGGTAAAGGACAATCAACTCTCTGTTGAATCCATAATAAATGTCCACTTTTGGGAGAAGAGTCGCCAGAACGGCTGTACGACTATCCTACGCTGGCAATGTAGTTCTGTGGGTTAAAGTAGATATTTACTCGCTCCCAGATCGGTGCTCGATACTCCTCCTAAGGCTAAAACATGCTCAACTCATCAATCAACTCATTAATCAACTCAATCCTCAATGCTCAATCAATCAACTCAAAACTCAACCTCATTGGGTTATCTCATCTCAACTCATCTCAGTTACTTATCAACTCATTCAATCAAGGCAAATCATCAAATTCAACTCATTTTCAAATGGCCATTTATACTCACCCAATTTGACTCATCACGTAGTGCAAGCAAGGTAATCATATATAGTAATGTATGTGACTATATGCAACATGCTTCTCATACGCAATCATAACCAAATTACTCAACTCAGATACTCAAACTCAATCTCAACTCAGTGACATGCATAGAATTTTATAAAATCATGTGATTTAGGGCTCATGCTATCAAGTATAAAACTTTACCTCAATTTTATATATAGAAATAATGTAATTCAACAAATACCTCATACCTTATCATGAGAATTCATAATAATACAAGAATTTTAGTATTTGAATAATATAAATTTTCAAATCTCAACTTTTTTCCCAAATCTTGACTCAAAAAGATGAAGGGGCATGTGGAAGAAGGTAGTCCACACTTTGGTAAGCCTTACATACCTGGGGATGGAAGAAACAATCAAACTTCAATGGATCTTCGTGCTAGAACCAAGAACTCTTGCTCTTCCCTCCTCTAGTGCTGTCACAAAATCCGTAAGGGTGATGAATGGTGGAAGAATACGCTTAGGGTTGTATTTCAGGACTTAAATTAAGTCCAAAACATCCAAGGGTTAAATTAAAAAGGGTGAGAATAGAAAAAATTACTCTTCTTGAAAACTGTCGCATGAGTCTATGAAACCCCGTCTATGAGTCGTAGAGCATTCTACAGGCCAAAGACAGCCTCTCATGAATGAGCGGTCTGAAAATCTGAGTTACTGGAAATTGGCACGAGATCTCTCCTACGAGTCGTAAACTGTTCTACGAGTCGTAAACTACCTCTCGTGGAATAAAGGGTTCTGAATTTAGAGTTACTGAAGTTTGTTACAAACCTTTTCTACCAGCCGTAAAATACTTTACGAGATGTATAGCATCTCGTATGTAGGCCTCAGACTTAGAAAATTTCACCAAGTCATCTAGGGACTTTACAAGACCCATTCTAAGAGTCGTAGACCTATCTACGAGTCATAAATGACCCTCGTGAAACCTCTTTAGTAGTTTTTCTCAGTATCCTCTATGCATCCACTCCAGATTAGGTAGAAGGAATTAGGGGTTGTTACATTATCTCCCCGTTGGAATCATTCGTCCTCGAATGAAGAGAAATCTAGGGATTCAGGTCAAGTCACGAATCTGTCTATGGACTCTAACAATCAAGAAGATCTCAATTCACTCATGCAACCAATTAATCGAGAAATTCAGCAAGTAAAACAATCAAATTGTCGACAAATCACATCAATCGTCACTCAGACTCTAGAACTCTATCGTCTATCATATTGAGAATGAAAGGATAACTCAAGGAATGAGAATTTGAGAATTTATAGAGAATTCATTACCATCAACTCTCTCATCATCAGCAGGCAGAAATAAATGAGGGTATTTGGCCTTCATATCCTTCTCTGCCTCCCTAGTAGCTTCTTCTACGAATTGGCTCCTCCACAATACTTTGACAGATGCAATCTCTTTGGTTCTTAACTGTAACACCCCACACCCTACAATATTGGTACAATTCAAAGGAAGCAAGACATAAAAAGGGCAAACGACGCTAA
>JAPFFP010112459.1:0-18492 GCA_026153255.1 Solanum medicagineum | reverse complement strand
CTTTGAATTGTGAAGTAGCAGTTAGTCAATGCAACTTTCGACGTTCATCATGGGTCATCCGGAAACAGTCGCGCTATATTTTTAAACATAGGGGTCAGGCTGCGTACATCCGACCCCCCCTTACCCCGCAATGGGCGGGAGCCTTTGAGGCATTGAGGTAATGTTGTTGATGTTATTGTTGTTGTTGTAATGTTTAATTCCATGAGAAGAATGTTATGTCTTAGATTCCCATATTATGATTGCTAGGGTTTTAGAGATATTTGATCGGTTCCTTAAACTTTCTTTTAAATTGGTGAATCTTACTACTCTTATACATGAGTAGCTAGTAATTTTCATGATTCCATGACTAATTGTAACTTTTCCTTACCTATGAAACTTTGGGTTGTGAAGTTGATGGAGGGTTGATTGACTTTACGTAAGTTCATACTTCCTTTATTATTATTGAATATGAATCAAGTCTAAATCACATGAATTTCATGAATTGGTGTGTTGACTAATATTTCTCATTGAAATCAAGTAATGGGTTTGTGAATTTGTTTATGGGTTACTTCAAGTATGGGTTGGTTGTCATGGTTGCATATGAGTATACATATTTCCTTCAAGTTTCAAGATCTTAAAGTAGTTTTGCATGTACTACTATATTGCACCATGAGATATCCCATGACATGACATGTTCATAGAATGATATTCAAGTTATATCAAAAACTATGTATTATTGAAAGGTCTTCTTTATGATGCTATGATATACAAGTTTATGCATGTCATGACTATACTCTTGTCTATATTTGTTTGGGACAAGACTCATTAGAGTCAAGAATGAATGAATGTTGATGGTAGAGGATCTCCCATCTAAGCTATAATTAAGGAGCTATCCTACGATTTTGATATTATGATATCAATTGGTTTGGAAGTGGATAAATTTCCCTCCCACATGACTTGGAATAATTTTATGATATGATACTATGACTTCTAATTTTTCTACTCTTGTGAGAGCACTACCTAGCACCAAGTGGACTAGAGGCGAATACCCAAGTCCTAAGACTACATATCGCTGTAAGTAAAGGAGTTAGAGGAGATTACCCAAATCCCTAAGAGGTGAGTACTCTAAAGATGATGGCTTGAGGCGAGTACTAGGGTTCGAGGGCTTGAGGCGAGTACCCGAGTCCGAGGGCTTGAGGCGAGTACCCAAGTCCGAGGGCCTGAGGCAAGTACCCGAGTCCAAGGGCTTGAGGCGAGTACCTGAGTCCAAGAACTAGAGGCAAGTAACCGGTTGACATAAGGCTTAGTGGATCCACTTAGGCATTAGGAAGTTCATCCTGACAAAGTGACTTCTCCTTTCTTCCGGTTGAGGGAGAATATCGGGACGCGATGGATTAGCTCACATGGTTTATTTCGGTTATGGTCTCCCTTACATATGTTCATGTTCTCCTCATGTTCCCAAGGTGTCCTTTTATGATGATTCATAATGGTTCCTTCATATTATGTTCAAAGGTGTTTTAAAATTCCTATGATTCATTGTTTCACAAGTTCGAATTGTATTTCTTCTAAAGATATATAGTTATGTCTACAAGTGTGTAAGGTGGTCTCCATTATGATTATAATGTTTCTTCCATAATAAAATAGTCTTTCATGTAAAGTGATGTATTGTTCACCCAAGAATATTAATATTTTAATTATTCATAACCACATGTATTTTCTCACTAATTTAAGTTTATGTGACTCATCATGCATTTAAGTAAGGGTAAGTTCTTTGTTTCTCATGTGTGTTATTTCATGTTCTATGATGAGAGTAAAATATATAAACGATCACCCATATGTATGTTATAATTTTATATAATTTTCTTATTCACGGCTATGTTCATCCATGCCTCTTACTATGTTCTTTCTAAAGTTGTCTTTTATGTTTGTATGATATTGGCTTGACTAGACTTACTAATAACCTTGTAAATGTATCATTTTTAACATGAGACTTCACATGAATTATTTCATCATTTATTTTCATATCATGCATTGCATACCTACATACCAGTAAATTCAAAGTACTGACGCATACTTCTATCCCTGCATGATTTACCCATGTAGGGACCAACGCTCCTCTATATCCTCCACGTGGCTAGTTTTGGATCTTTGAAGGCGAGAGTTGGTGAATCCTCTAGTTCGGGGACAATAACCTAGTTTCCTTTCTAGATTGATGTATAAGACATTTTATATTCCAGTTGTATATTTCTCTTGCTATGTATGTATTTGAGGATCAGGTTGAACATGTCTTAGCCCCCGCTCAGTTTATGTTAGAGGTATTGTTAGACAAATGTTATAATGGTATCTAGTTCTTATATTCATTTATGATTGTTAAGTTGTGGCCGTAAGCCCCATTTCCCTTAGTTTTCTTTTTCATCTTTGTGTTTTTATGCCTATGGATGCATATGATATATCAGACGGCTTGGGTGAGGTACCTTCGGGTGTCTCATTCACCGTGTGACGACTAGGACCTAGGTCGGATCGTTATAAGTTCATCGCCGAACAACTTCGATTATCCGCTTAGTTGTGATGGGCATTGCCAACTTGAACATTAAGTTTCAACTTCTTTCCAGCCAGGTTTTCGTAACTTTAGGCAACACCACTGTAGACCACTGAATCAATTCGACGATCTGCCAAATTGCACATTTCGTCACCCTTTTAAACCTTATACTTATGGTTGAGCTCTATAACTTTAAGCGGTTTTGAAGCCCATTTGGTGTACTTCCAAACATGTCAGTGATGGCCGATCCTGACTGCCTATTGATTATTTTTTCTCCTTTTGATTTGATTTGCTATGATTTGTCCATTCACGTATCTTATTCCTCATTCCTAGCATCAAACACACAATTACGTCAATATTTGAGGTAAAATAACACTTTAAGGATAATATCTTTTGAAATTTAAGCTCAATATGAGTCCAACTTGTGGACTCATCAACACCCCCAACTTAAGCACTTGCTTTCCCTCAAGCAAGTCAAACATCAATCAACCAAGCACAATGCTTGAAAATAGGACCATAAAGAGAAGCACATACACTCCTCCCTTTGTTGTCGATCCTTAAAGCCTCCAGAATCTACTTACGCGATTTTGAAGCTTCAAAAGAAGACTAAGGAGTTCAGAAGATAAATTTATGCTCACAATTGCCAATAAAGTTGCTAATTAATGCCGAAGATATGTTGCCACCTCCCTTCACAACAAAGAAGATTCTTACATACACAATATCACAAAATTTAGCTTAATACCTTTAAAAATCAATGATGTGCTATCAAAATACAACACTTTTGATGCTTAAAACTTGGAATTTTATGTATTCTCAATACGATATTAGTGGGATATATGTCTTTTTGTGTTTTATTTGCAGCATTTCAGGGTTGGCATTGATTTTGGGAAGAATATGCAGAAGTTGCTGATTTTGATGATGTACGAGACCCTTTGGGGGTGGTAAAGCATTCTACTAGCCATAAAATAGGTTTTATGTACAAATCCAGTGAGGGGAAGATTTTTTGAAGTTTGTACTACGAACATGCAGAGAGGTCGTGAACTATTTTACGAGTCATAGATCAAGTCTCGTGCCCTGAGGATCAGAGAAGAAGGACTTTCTGAGGTTTCATCAGACGAAACCCCATATGGAACCTAGAACATTTACGAGCCCTAGAAGGGTATCGTAAAACACAAGTCCAATTTTGCAGCAACAAAGTACGAAAGCCCGATTACGGGCCGTGGAACACAATATGGCCCGTAAAGCAGTTCGTGAGAAGTGCCAACCCAGTTATCCCATTTTGTTTAGGACATGTATTTTAAACATTATAAATATGTTTTTAGGTTATTTTTCTGAGGGAGTTCGGACAATTGACAAAAAAATAGTGAGATAGATGAGAGAAAACATTGGAGAGTTTTGAGAAACACTTGTACTCTTTGATTTGATCTTCTAATTACCATCTTGTGATTCTCATTGAAGCTTTGATTTATTTGTGCTTAATTCAATTGTGTAAGTGCTCTATTATGTTATTCAAAATTATAAGTCTCTACACAAACCATGAGTAGCTAAATCCACAACTAGGTTGTGGGAACCATCAAGAACTAACAAGGTAAAATCGAATAATTCACAATTCTTGAAAAGTGTGCATACATATATTAATTGATTCTCTTCATTTTGCATGTTTTCTAATGGTGGCCAACATTAGAACCCGTCTAGTGTTACTGACTGGATCAAGATAGTAATGAATAGGAAAAGAGATCAATTATCAGGTTTCAATTGATGTATTCTCATCTAATTATTCGAATTGGGCCAAGGGGAGGTTGTACTAGGACAATAGGTAAGGGTTAGTAATGTCACATTCCGGAGATGGGCCAAGTCACGTAGTAAAATTCGCCTCTCGCCTGGGCCAAAGGGTTTGGTGAACTTAACTTACCGTCCTGCATGCTATACACTAGAAAAGAATTAGGTTATTCGGTGATATTAAGTTAGGGAATCATGGGAAACATAATATCCAAGTTTCTCTCCATATTGGTTAAACTCTTGTATTAGTTAGGATTACTTTTCTACTTGTTATTACAAACATCCCCTTCAAGGAGATAAGCTAGTTAATGAATCAAATTACATTGAGTAAATTCTTCTAAGTCTACAGTATTCCCTTAGGTGCTACCCTAACCTTGTTTAGATTCTATTTCTTGACAACAACCGCTTTATCCTAAAAATGAGGTGTAAATTGGTAGCATCAGTCAAACGACGCTCGCACTCCCAAAAGAGAAATTATATGCAAGAATTTACCTATAGGCTTGCCTTACTCTCAATAAATGTTTACTCAATCTCGTCTGGAAAAGAATCTGAAAAGACTTTGTTAGGCTTGTAATGTAGGCTTGGTGACAGGTAGGATAACATTTGGGTACAACTGACTAACCCTTCCTTGCACTTTATAAATAATCCTCATAGTTCTTTGCCCTTCATTCACTTTCTTTTTCCTAATTACATCATTTTGTTCCTCATTACAAAATTGACTGCCCCATTTGCAACTATTTCTACATTTTTTGAGGGTTTCATTTAGAATCAAATTATCCTTTTCTTTTCCTTTCTTTCTCTTGTTGAAACACTTTTCTCTTTCTTTTTCATTAACCCTTCCATCTTTTCATTTCTTTCCTCAAGCTTTCGAATGAAAGACACCCCTTTCTTTTCACACCCCCAACATTGGCCTTTGGCCACTAGTTTCACACTTTCAAGTGCAAGGAGGGAATGGTGTTCAACAAAAGGGAAATCTTTTTAATCAAAAGTTCAGACTTGTAATATGTCTGCCAACAAAAAGGATTTAAGCTTAATAGGGATCAGTAAGGATATAATTTATGTCAAAGGAGGATATTTTGGGCAAAGTGGACTTAAAAGGAAACCAAAGAATGCCTAAGGTCATCTTCCTAATCTAGAGTTAATCAAGCCCACATTTCAAGACAAACTGGGTAAGTATTGACAAGCATGTGTTTCAACGAATGCCTCATCTCTCATGGCACAATGATTTTTGAATTCAAATATCTACTAAAAAACACGCATTTGCAACTTATAAATCATGGAATATCCAAACTCGATACTCACTTAGTCAACTCAAGATGCTTCCAATCCATGCATGGATTATTTTTGCATGAGATAAACTAATTGGTGAGTTAATACATGCTCTTCATCCATGGCACTATCCGTATCAAAGGTATTGGCAATCAATACTTGGGTTGCTGAGGGATTTGAGACATGACGATCATTTGCAAAACGGTTTTTCATATATACTTGGGTATCTTACAAATCACACGGGAAAAAGATGTCATGAAAAAAGTAAAAGTGAGGAGTGATTTAAAGAGTCCCCTATGTTAATCCATCTATGGTAGTGGCTAAGATGTTGAAGAAGTTGTAGTGGGGACATTTGTGCCTGGATCCTGACGTGTTTTCTGTGAAGTAGGCACCAAAGTGGTGAACTCGAGTGCACTTTCCTGTGGCTGTGCAAGCTTTGGTTCAACTGCATCGGAAGATCCACTCGCCTTAGACATAGACTTATCCCAAAGTAACTCTCTAGCGATGGCTGCAACAATGGTCCCCTTCATCGCCATCAAATCATCATGCTCCTTCAGAAGGACACCAACCCTTAATGCCTCCTCATTAGTCTCTGGGAAAGAGATAATGTACTCGTTCTTAACTCCCAACCATAGAGCGACACCTATAGCAACCTCGAGAGGTATATCCATCAAATCCCAAAGGGAAGTGATATTGGTGGACTTTAACTTTGTCACCTCCTTCTTCAACGTATCAATATTGACCTTCATGGCCATCACATCAGCACCAGCACCACCTTTTGATTCCAACGCCTCCACCCTAGCAGTCAAAGCATCCAACCTAGTCCTATGGCCCTCTATACTTATTGCCATCCTCTCCAGCCTAAAATTTTGCTCAATGAGCACTCTCTACTTCTTCCCTCATTTAGTATGGGGCCAAAGCAGCTGCTATGGCCCACTTAATTAATGTTGAAATAGAAGACTGGACCCATGTCGCTCGAGTGTCAATCGACCTAGCCAACTAGGCAAAATAATATATCATGGACTAAATAATTAGGGGTTGAGATGTAAAAGCCTATGGCTGCGGCTGGGTAGAAGATGAAGAGGCTACAGTAGTAGAGGACAAAGTCAGAGTTGGGGAAGAAGGCATACCTGACTTGTGAACTGGCTAAGATGTGTCAGTCTTAAGCATCTCAACATTAACTACCTATGTAGTATCAATCAGCTTCTTCCTTGCTCTGTCCTCCTTATCCCGCTAAAACTCCGCCTCAATGAGCCTAATATCGGTAGAAACCGATGAAGTGATCTCTATATCAATTTTTCAAACAAATCGTTCTCTGGCTCTCTTGCATAGGGATTTGATGAGGATGAGGAGTGGTAGAGAGGTTTGCTACTATTTAGCCCTCGTAAAAATCTCCAAGGCTGTAAGCAACCCAAGGTTCAGTTTTCGGTGACCCATGATGCATCCCACTAAAGCTACCTTGTGATGATGAAGAATGGACTCATTTTGCGATGACATAAGGTTGCTACTAATGAAATTGAACCAATATTGGGCAGGGAAATTCAACTCATTCTCAATAACCACTCCCACCTCTATCCATGATGGGGCTGCAATGCTAATCAGTGGGGCCAACCAAGCTTTGAGGTCATGCAAGGTGTTCTTCTCAATCATATTAGCCAAATCATGGCGTATTTGGAATGTGAAACCCAACAAGTCATTGATTTCTGTTTCACTACATAGGACAAGCACACCTTGGACCTCCCTCACATCTACAGGCTTGTGAGCAATCTTCATACTGCCCTTGCTTTTGGGTTCAAGCGGCATATGCCTCGTAGAATTCATGTACCCAACTGGGAACATAAGGTTCCTGAGGTGTAGTGAACTGCTGGAAACCATGATATCTTATGGTCTCCCACACCTCAGGTTATCTATCGATGACCCTATTTGTAGATAGTATTCACTCCTTCAAAATAGTTCTCAACCCTCCAGCTTTCAAATGGTTGAGATGATGTGGTGTAATAGTCTCCTAAATAACTCGAGAAGTTTAGAGAAGTAGATCATGGGCCATCTTTGACCTCTCTTCCATACAACAACATTTGGAGGCTTCTTCCGCTAGAGTAGGCTCATGTACTAGTGTCCTTGAACACATTTCCTCTTTATTGGAATAGGTCCAATTAACATCTAATAACCCATTTTCTTCACTCTCGAAGTCACCATGCTCAGCTGCTTTTCACTTTCCCTTGCCACGTGCTTCTCTACGAGGCTTTTGCTCTCATTGTTCTTCACTGTTGATAGCTATAAGGATTGCTTGGGCATCTCTAGATCATTCACAACAAATTGAGTACTTTTGATGGGACATATTTGCAAAACACAGCAATAACATGTGTAAGAGTCACGGACATGGATGCAATAGGAACCCTAAAAAAAACACAGATAGGCTAGGGTCGACACAAAGTGGACATCCTATGAAAGCTCTAGGAAGAGGTGGAGCTTACCAACTCATGGTTGAACTAGATCCTGCTGAAAGGGTCAATCAGAATCCCTACCTGAACCTGCATACATGCAATAAAATGCAGCAACCCCAGGCAATAGGAGTACGAATAAAAATGTACTAGTATGCAAAGTAAAAAGTAAAATCATAATAGTTGTAATAAAAAAAGGGAATAAATGTACCACCTGTAACCAAAACTCAAATAACCTTCCTGGATAACATTCGACCTTCTAGTGATCAAATATGCATGGTATACTCAAGTACGCATTCCATGAATACATACATATAGATGCAAATACATGACATACCAAACCAGATGCTAATAGTGGTGGTCCTTTTCGATAGTAATCGGTAGCAATCTGCATAATATACATATATATAATTATTTGGGAAAGTAGGCCTCTTAACTCCGATTATAGCTCAACGTCCATGTATAATATGACATGTCTGACATGAATATTGAATGCATATTGTAGGCCATAACAAGAAGTTAGTCAATCCTAGCTCATTGGTTCTCTAATTCACAAAATGTCATAATCACGGTTGTAGCATATACATATGACTTGTGGAATCTTATATGTCTTTCGAATAAGTTTTAAAACATAACTCAACATTTAGAATAATGCCTTAACTCTGAAAATATTCATAAAGGTGATTCACATAATATGTATACTTGGTTTATTTCCAATTAGTGAAATAAAGTATTTAAAAGAAATCAAGTGCCTTAGTAGTTTAATCAGGAACATTAAACTTGAGATTATGGAAATCAATGTGTTACCTTTTTAGTTTTTCAAATTCAACTTTAGTGAGGAAGGAGGACTAATTATGACTATTAAATTCCCCTCATAATCTTTTATTTTTAGCGACACTACCAAAAAGAGTAACACCTCAAATCCATGGACTGGTAGGTAAAAGGCCGATAAATTGATGTGTAGATACTTAAGGTCCAGTTTAATCGAACGAATAGAATATCAACCTAATATGATTATGAAAATACTTCAGCTAAGATCCCAATGCCTTTAACAGAAGTTCTTTCTGGCAATAGAATAGTAAAATATCGCAATTGACATTTTGGAAATTTCTCAGATTTCATGCTAAAAGGAGGGACGGAGCTTAACATTAACATACCTCGCCAACGAATGTCTAAATGCTTAATCATTCATCATGCAAGTTGTTTCTTACATCCTAAGCTTTGCAACTACTATATATATGCAGCTTATACATACCTATAAACAGTCCATAATTGAGTATAAATTCAAAATTTGTCATATAGTCTTAACGCGATGAAGCATTCGTAGAAATTCATAAAAACGATCATAAAAGAGTCTATTATCTAAATAAACCTATTGTAAAACTAGATTGATCAGCAAGAACACCAATTTTCTACCTTCTAAAAACAACTCCAAACACAGCTAACGGTAAAAATCTCGAACAACGTACCTAAATTGCTTAAGGACCTTGTGGGAGCATTCTGTTCAGTTCATTAACCATTTTAGAATAGAAATGAAATATTTGGGGCTTTAAGATATCATATTTGCCAACTTATTAGTGGCCTTGACCTGAACCAGTTTGCGACCCAATTTTTTGCTCGAGTAGTCTACGATAAAATAGTCCTAACATTTTATTTAAAGTTGGTTTGATGTATGATTTTATGAATTGAAATGATATGTCATGACCCCTTTAAGTCCTTATATTTTAGGATATATGGTCTGAGACATTTGACCCAAAGTTAAGAAAGATTTCTTAGAGAAGTTTACAGTAACTTTGGCCAACCTTTGTCTCGCAACTTCATTGACTCCAAAAATTAACATATGACCATTGTGGTATTAAAATACCCCTTGATAATCCATTATTAGCAAATTAAAACTTTTAGTCTCATCCAAAAAATGAAACTTAATTTAAATCCTCCGAAAAGGCGGGGTGCTACCCAACCCATTTCTTTAACCCCGAATATGTGTTTAAGGGGTTTCTTTGATCTAAACTTTAATTTACTTTATATTACCACTCATTTTTAGTCTTATCATCCTTAGGTACTATACAAAATCATATACACCTTATATAAATGTCACACTATGTATATTATGGAAGATGAGAAACATGGTGTCTCAAGTATTGGCCACTACCACCTATAATACTCGACCTCTAAGTGTTGTCAATTACTCATCCTCATTTTTTTTGGCACTAATCCAATCAAATAGTAAATACTAAACCCTGATAAAGGACAATATTCACCTGGAGTTTGAAATATCCAACCAAATTATCGTATTGGCTAAAACTTAAATGTTTAAAGCCAAAGGCCACTTCTCTGTAGACAAAAATAGTCTAAGCCACCCATAATCCTCACCTTACAAATCAAGAAATCTGCTACTACATTCGCCTTGCCCATATAGTAGAGAATATTGAGGTCATAGCTTACCAAAAGCTTAATCCAACAACACTACCTAGAAATACGATCCCTCTAACCCATAATATATTGTAGGCTGTGGTGGTTGGTGTAAATCTCCTAGGAGCACCCCAAGTAGATACGCTAGGCCAGAGAAATCCTTGATTTATGAGACCCTGAAACTAAACACTAAGCTCCTTGTTCAACGGGGGCTATCCGATAAGGTGGAACAAAAATGGGCTTAGTTCATGGCTCCAATTCTTTAGCAAAGTCAATATCTCTCCGGGGGTCAGCCGAACAAGTAAGTAGGAAACACATCATGGAACTCAAGAATCTCCGCAACTGGACCAACAATGAAATCTCACTAGATACATCACAAACACAAGTCAAATAGGCTAACCACCCACTAGCTACTAACCTTTAGGATCAAGTATAAGAGATAATCTCAACTGGTGTGTGACTATATAATAACCTAGTTGGTCATTTTTGAGTTTATTTATAAAAATTACTAATTTAACCTTTTATAACTTGCTTTGGACCTATTTTGAACTATTTGTATGGTTGGAATTGAAATTCTGAGTTTCAAAAGTTGAAAAATATGAGTTTTGGCACTTTTAGAAGCTTAAGTTATTGAAAAAGTGAGTTTTTGTACCCTTTTGGGTTTTCGGTATTGCATCAAGAATTCGTCAATTCCATCAATTCCAAATATCAAATATTGTCGAGGAGAAGTTACAAAACTGAATTCGGAGTTAAAATACTGTTTTTAGGTCCAAAGTTGTATTTTTAGTTATTTTCAGAGCCAAAGTTTGACTTTGGTCAACATTCGGAGTTCGAAAGCTCGAATAGAAATTCTAACAATTCCAATAATTTTGTATAGTGACATTAACGCTAGAAATGATCTCATCATAATTTTCGAAGTTGTCAAGGATAGTTTTGGTATTTTGAGTTTTAAACTAGTTTATTTGACTTGCATTGGTAAATGTATCATGAAGACCTTGGAAATGAATTTTGATTATTCTGTTGAATCTAGGTTACCATTTCTAGTATGGATACATGTTTGGTTTGTGTAATTATGATTTCAGATGAGTTCCAAGTGCCCGTTCCAAGTTTTGGTTCTAGCTATGCACTGTTGGTATAGTCACTTTTTCTTCTCTGCATTTGTGGAGAAGCCAACATGGAGTCTTCGCGTTCATGGAGGTTAGGGGTGACTTGAACCCCATATTCATGGGGGTTCGATCCGTGTTTGCAGAGGTTTGTTTCCTCCTGATCAGCGCTCCTGGATATAAGCCCACATTCACGGAGGTGTTTAACTAGCTTCCCTCTACGTTCACACTATGCCTTCCGCATTCACAGAGGTACTTTGATACCTGTATAGTATAAACACCGTGAACCTTCATTTTTATTCCATTTTTAAACACTTCAAGCCGTTGGGCCAATTATTGAAGAAGATTTTCAAAGAATTCTTTTGGGTAAGTGTTTTTAACCTCTTTAGATCATCTCCACGATTTATATTTTGATTTTGTCTTGAATTTCATGATTTTGAATGTCCCAAATTGGAAATTTTTAGTGTATGATTTTAAAACTTTAAATGGTGATTTGTCCCTTTATTTGAACTCAATTTTAGTGGAATATATATTCATAAATTCTGTGTTTAGCATAGAACCTAATTTTAAAGTCAATTTTTAGATTTGAGAACTTCAAATTTTGGTCTTAAGTTTGACTATTTTGCCCCTAAGATAATTCGTACCAATATGGGTATCAAAATGCACCTCTTGTCGCGTAGTAACTATTTTTGATAGTAATTGATCAATTTAGTAATCGCTCGGAGGTTTGAGTTGATTGAAAGTTTGTTCGAGTGCGTTTTTGGCATTTAGGTAGGTTCGACTAACCTTTTCTGGACTAGATTTGAGTTATTTGACATGTTCATGTGATAATTGTAAGATCATATTGATTGATTGGCATGATATGATAGAATTTTGTTATAAATATGATGCATTTATGCCAAAATTTGAGTAAATAGCTATCCTATTGATAAACTGAGATAAAATCATGAGAATGTCGATAATTGTGGACATTACTGTGATAATATGAGACTTGTGATAGCACTTGAATAGTGTTTTAGTAAAATGATGATAATTATGATAAATTCGAGATTTATAAGTTTATTTAGGGACTTGACAAGTCTGATATCGTTGACATTTTGATTATTGATGAGAGAGTGATGATATGGGATGTACTGATGATATTGGGGTACTAGTTGATGTACTTGGCATACCTTTTTTGTTGTGGTGGCTATTGTACATATCATTTGCCATTATATTGCTATTATATATATACTTGAAAGGGTGCATTGATATGCACATATCTCATACGTAACTAGTTGCATTTGTATGCACATATCTCCTATTTGACTAGTTGCATTGGTATGCACATTATCTCATACTTGAAAATTTGCATTGGCATGCACATATCTCATACTTGACTAGTTGCATACGTATGCACATATCTTGTACTTGGATGGCTATGACGCCTTGAGAGACTCAGTATGGGGCCTGCGATGCTTCGAGATACTTTTGTTATGGCTTGCGATACCTTGAGATGGTTGAGTACATGGCCTGCGACTCCCCTGGGTTCTATATGGTAGATTCGACCTAAGAGATGTGTACATCGCCCCTGCAATGGTCGTTATTCCAGTTCATACATGGCCTACAATGTTGTTGCATGCATACAATTCATATGCATTGCATCATTGATTGCACTTACTGTCCTTTACAACTCTTATTTATGTTTATATTATGTACTAACCTTGTGATGCAGGTGATAAATACTCTTAGTTATTGCATGTTTGTTTAATTTCTCTTATCTAGTCGACTGAACCTATTGGATACACTTCAGTATCCTCATCCCTACTTTATTTCCTCTCTGTAGATCGCGCACAGGGACCCATAGAGGGTTTGATTCTATTCCACCAGGGATCTTCATCTATCCCAGATCTTAGCATTGAGGCTCAGACTTCGAGTCGTTGTGGTCCTTTTCACCTTTATTGCTTTCTATTCCAGACATTGGATTAGACTCTATCAGACAACTTTGTATATTCATTTGAGACAGTTGTATTTACTCATTCGTACTATCTTAGATGCTCTTAAACTCATGACTCTAGGTTTTGGGATTACGTTGTTATGTTGTGGTTGCTTTTGCCTTATTTTATCTTCGTTAGTCACGATCTGATTTTGGGTCATGACAGACTATAAGACCTCTGTTACACCACCAGGGGTATGCCAAGGTAATGGTCTTGGCATAACAGTCCAAAATTGCATGATGAGGAGCTAGACAATCTATGCCTAAAATAGTGTCAAAGTCAATCATATCAAGCAAAATAAGATTCGTCTAGGATATCCTATCCCTGTAAAGTGACCACATAAGATCTATATACTTGATCCACTACTAACGATTCACCTATAGGGATTGAAACATGCAATAGTATTGCTTGTGGCTCAAGACACACACAATCAAGGAGAAAAATATATAGATACATAGGAGTCGGTTGAACCTGGATCAAATAAGATTGAAGCAGATTGTTGGCATAGAAAAATCATACTTGTGATGATGTCGTTCAATGCCTTAGCCTCTACCCTCATCAGGATAACGTAAAAATTGCCTGAAAGCCTCTACCATGACCCTCTGTTTTGCCACCTGACCTACCTCCCCGATGACC
Source organism: Solanum medicagineum (assembly GCA_026153255.1). Lineage (NCBI taxonomy): Eukaryota > Viridiplantae > Streptophyta > Magnoliopsida > Solanales > Solanaceae > Solanum > Solanum medicagineum. The sequence continues at coordinate 4,358 of JAPFFP010112459.1, read as the reverse complement.
ACCCCAAGTATTTTGGTGATCAATTTTGTGACCCTGACCCTGATCTCTGCCTCTAACTGGGGGTGGCACCCGTCTAACTCTATATGGGCCAATATTGTATTATGTTGAAGGTGTATTGTTTGGACCAGTGATTTAGCCTGCCATAATAAGCGCAACCCTAAGAAGAATGTCCTATGATAGCCACAATAGGTGGAAACAAATTTTAACCCCTCAATCTCTGCCCTCGATTAGGACCACCCTAAACTAAAATCACTGGTGTTGTATCTCTCGCCCTTAATCCTAAAATAAAAGGAGGGACACCCTGGACTGATGTACCCTAGTGTTGTCAATAACCTTTTAAAGTCTGAAGTAAGCCTGAACAGGTTGGCTAAACAACCACTACTGGAATCATTGTTGGGCCTATCACAACACTCCCTGGGCCTGTATTGGGACCCATTGGAACTGGCCTCATGTTGAGCCCTCTTGTCGCTGCGCCTTTGAGCCTTGCAATGGAGCTACTCAATGGTGCAGGCATGATAAACTATGTTTAGAAAAGGGCAACACACTATAACTAGTGACTGTGTCTCAATCCTCATATATGTCCTCATTCCTTAAACAAAGCACCAAATCCTCTCCTCCTCTATAGGAAAGATCATAGTAGCATATCTGGATATCTCCTGAAACTTGACCTTGTACTTGGATACTGACATGGTGCCTGACTCTATCCTCAAGAACTAATCACAGAGCCTATCCCTGCGACTTCAAGAGATAAATGTAGCAAAAAGGTCTCCAAAAACTCTGCCCAAGTAAACAATTGGGACCCAACTATATGAGTACCACCACTATTTGGCAGGACCATCTACCGTATAAATTGTGAATTCAATTACTCTCCACTCCACTAGTCCTAATGTATATGGGTGCTTTCGAAGAAACTTGTGAGAATCCTTCCTTACTACCTCGGAGAATCTTGATGGTGCTAATCTAAGGAATAACTCCAACTATTTTTTATTCTGGAATAGTATAGCACTACCTGTAATATCTAGCTGAAAAGTATAGGCACCAGGTTGTGCTATCCTATGGAGTAGAGTTGTTGGAGCTAGAGTTGTTGGCTAACCCAGAGATGCTATTGCAACTAGGCTGGAGTTGTGGCCTACTGCATACCCCCTAATACTATCAACAACTGAGTGGTAACTAATTAAATCTAGTATCATGAAGGGTGTGTTGTGCTAATCCTAGCCTCTCAAACTGGGGAGGAATAGGGATGTCCAAGTGCTCTTTTTCAGTCTCTGGAGTTGTATCTCTACCCAAGACTGGGGTTGCACTGTACCTCGACTCTGTGGTTAGCCTCTACCCTAGCTAAGGGCCTATCTTCCAGTCCTGTTAGGTCTCCACCACTGATGGCACCGCATCTTCAAGTTATCCCTTCAAAAGAGTGAAACAAGTGAGATTCTATGGAACTAATCAGGCATACAATACACGATAACCATACAAAACAAAAACTCTTCCTAGTAACATCCAATAGCCTCTCGAAGATAGTTAGGGACTTCTCTACATCAATCTGCTGGATCCTACTAAATGTTAGCTTTGTACAAATGAGATTGGTGAATCTGGGTCTCTGATACCAACTTGTCATGATCCGATTTCTCGAGTCATGATGGCATCTATGATAACCCATCGACAAGTAAGCCAACCCATAACCTGAAACTATTCGTAATGTGTTTAAGTGCATAAATTAAGCAAAAATCAATAGTTTAAAAGATCAATTGATTGAAAGAGCAAGCACAAACTAAATATATACATAAAAGATAATTGATCCCTCCCAGAACTTGAAAGTCACGAGTACAGAGCTACTACAAAATAGATACAAGCCCCAATAGTGGGCCAAAATAAAATATATACACATCAGTCTAGTCTCAAAAATATCAAAGATGGGCCACAGAACTGAAGGAGACCGTAATGATTCAAAATGTCAGGTGCTCACACTTGTCTTCAGATATGAATGTTGTAGGCTCAAATAATTAATATTGATGACTAGTACTCGGACCTACATCACAAAAATGGATGCAGAGTGTCATATAAGTATCTGATAAAGGTATCAGTAGGCATCATACGCTAACTAAGTAAGAACAGTAAAAATTATAAAAACACTAGAATAAAACACAAGAAGAAGTCAAGGGTAGAAAGGTGTAAATATATGCACAGGAGTGTAATGAACTAAGAATCCCAAGCTAGCTAACTCCAATTGAGCCTCTATAAGCCCAGAAGGCACAAAATTGAAATAAAAAACCAAATGGGCCCCCACAAGTCTGATAGGTGTATAGAATAGCTAAATCTACCGAGAACCAGATTTGCAAATCGAGATTGAGATCATAGAACCAAACCTTAATTCAACTCAAAGTACCAAGAAAATTGATGAGGTTAGAGCATAAATCCAAATACACACCGAAAGCATTTCTAGAGTCAAGGACAGAGCATAAATCTGATGCTAAATGAAAGTATCTTTATAGTCTAGGTCGAAGCATAATTTTGAATGCTCATTGTAAGTCCAGTTATACCGAGGCTTGATCATATATTTGAATATTCATAGAAAGGTAATAATGGTGTTGAGGCCAGAGCATAAATTTGGATGCCCACATTAGGGTATCAAGGTGATTGCTGAAAGTAGTCATATTAACTACATGTCAGAATCTTTATCCACACAAATAGATATCTATATCTCGGACAAACCATAGAACGAGGGTTTCACTGTGCCAATAAAATAGACAAAGTCATAAAATCAGATTTTATGAATGATAAGTCATAGATGCAATGTTAATGCCTAACTAAAACCCATCTCTATTAGACCCAAATCTACTATATTAGTTTACAAGAAACTAAGCCATTTAAAATGATGCCGAGAAATGAATTATTGCCTACCAAGTCTAGAAAGATCACAAGTATATAACTTTTACTAGCCTAATCCTAATCTAACGTCAACATGCTCAATGTATACACATGAATCACATATAAGTACGCTACAAGGTACATATAATCAATAATAACTGTACAAGTATCCACTGTACCCAAAATGGCCTGCAATAGGATTTCTATTAAGCAGGGCATACTTGGCTAAGTCTTATCCCATACCCATGCAAATCCACATAAATTTATATATTCAACCCAATCTAGAAGAAAGAAAAATTGTAGCCTGCTTGTAGGTCAAATACGCTCACTCCAAATCACAATGTCGGAGTTTTTCCTTTTTGTATGGCCTCTAAATGCTTCCACATTATCAAAAATAAAATCCCAATGTCACTACGATTGTTTTGACACTAAAATTACAAGAAATAAAAATGGACCAATTTTGAAGTCAAAAATGGGAATGTCAAACCCAACTAGAAATTTTATAGTTAACTCCATAAAAAGATACTAATTAATTTTTGAATCAGTGTCCAAAATAGAACACAACCTGGGATTCAGAAATACCAAAACTCAAACATGCAAAAAAATCTCAATTTTAAGCTAAGATAGGTACATGACAGCAACTAAAACAACAAAAATATCTCAAACAAAGCCTCTGCAACACTTCTCGATGACACCACCGCATTCTTTTGAAAATATCACACAATTTCAAGCTTTGAATCACTGAATTTGAATCTAAAATGAGAAAGAAATCGCCCTGTAGAAAGTATGAACAGAAGGAAGAAGGAAGAAGGAGATCGATCGAAAGAGAGAGCAATCTGGGAAAGATTAGGGATTTCTTATTCCCAAAGTTAGTAAAGTGAAAAACTGAGTACTGAAGTACTGTACATCCATATATATATGCCTATTTTCTATCCCTATGTATGTACTTGTATGTGTACATTGTATTTGTACCTATATAGTCTAACTAATTAACTAAGTGTATTTACACACTAACTAACAGCCTAACTAACAGTCAACAATCTAACTAACTTCAATTACATAACTAATTTTCAATTACTCTCAATACTCCTCCTCAAGCTAGATGTATTGAATAGATTCAATAATCCAAGCTTGCCTTCTAGAAACTCATGTTGTCCTCTTTCTAAAGCCTTCGTCAGCAGATCAGCTTGCTGATCTTTGGTGTGAACATATATGGTCTTGATGAGTCCCCTTTGAATCTTCTCACGAATGAAATGACAATCAATTTCGATATGTTTGGTACACTCATGAAACACTAGATTGGCAGCAATTTGCAATGCGGATTTGCTATCACAATATATAAAAGCTGGTTCCCTCAAGCTTACCCCCGGTTCCTTGAACAAATTTGTCACCCATACAATTTCAGTTGTCAATGCAACCAAACTCCTATATTCTGCCTCTGTGGAGCTCCTAGACACTGTGGGTTGCTTCTTTGACTTCCAAGATATAAGAGATTC
>JAPFFP010112448.1:0-18494 GCA_026153255.1 Solanum medicagineum | reverse complement strand
GCAGCAAACACATAGTAATGCACAATAATCATGTTTATGGAAATAAAGTATGTAAGATGTCATGCAAATTCATATATTTCAATACCATCACAACCTTAACAATATTCATATCTAAAAGTAAGCATCACTTCAATAATACTAAAAAATAGTCACTAATTCACATATAATAAACCCCCCTCATTAATTCACAAATCATATATCGCCATAGGATAATTACCCCATTCAAAATATCTCATTCTAAGCCTGCATAAATTGTTCTCGATACCTCACACAAGAAGTACAAGATTCTATAAACTTAATAAAGGTTAAGAAATCCACTTGCCTTGGATGGATCACGATCAATCAAACAATTGAGCCTCCCCCTTTCGAATAGAATCCGTAGCACCACAATCAGGCAAGTGAAATCAAGGAAAACATGTGGAGTAAAAAAAAGGAGTTGCTGTGCACACTTTGTCCATAGCGAAATTGTTTCTCCAATTCCAGTTTTCAACACTTTCCACTAACAACTCCCTATATATAACTTCTTCTTTTTTCTACTAATTTCCTCTTAATCATGTTACCATATCCCAATCCAACACTACATTATAATATTATAACTTCATACAATTATAAGGAATCAACTTGAACCCGATTGATGATCTGTACCTGTAGGGAAATTGCCTTCACGTCGTCGTCCTTTCTTGGCTTCCCTTCGCTTTCTTTTATTTTTCTTTTAAGATAATTATGTTCTCTAATTCAAAACCCTATTATTTATTTAAATTAATGTAGAATAAGTGGTACAGGATATTTATTAAGTTGTCAATTTAGTCTCCTAATTAAACTAGCTATCTAAATTTAATTTAGTCTCCTAATCAAACTAGTTATCTAAATTTTACCCCTACATTAAATAGTCATAGTTACTGAATAGTCTAAAATACCCATTTAAATAATTTAAGATAAATCTTGTAGGAAATCAAGATCACTAATTCTCAAAATGACCTAACGGGTCACTACACTACAGGAGTAAAAGTGTTTGCATAATCCAGTCCTTCTTTTTGTGTGAACCATTTTTCAACTTGTTTGGCTTTGTACCTTTCTACCTCTCAAGATGCTTTGTATTTGATCTTGTAAGCCCATCCTATAGAATTTTTTTTCTGCTGGTAAAGGAACTATGCTCCATGTATTGTTTTCTTTTAAGGAAAGGCTTTCTGCATTTATGGCATCAATCCATTTAGGATCCTAGGCTAAATCCATGTATGAGTTATGTTCTGATTCAGAAGAATAAGCTGCTAAGAATTTGGTGTAGTTAGGATTTAAGGAAGAAATAGTCAACTAAGTTATAAATGGGGTAGTAACATTTAGTGGATGGTTTCTTGACTATGTAATCATGTATCCATGTAAGAGGTTGGGAAGCTTTGTTAGATCTTCTATGTGGTTGATTTACATATGGAGCAACTGAAGAAGTAGGCAATGATTCGGAAGGACTAATAGAGTTGTCAGATAATAGGATCGGTGGTATTTGATTATCCTCAGGAAGTGACTCTCCTGTTGGTGGGTTATCATGAAATAGAAAAACTTCTCATCAGATTCGGAAGTTACCTGTTCTGGTGCACATATCTTGAGATCAAGCTTGCAATCCAAGAAAGGGAATACATTATCCCTGGAAATAACATATCTACTGACAAAACAAGTGTGATTTGTCAAATCATATAATCTATAACCTTTTTGAACTGAAGAGTATCCTAGAAACACTGCAGGAACAACTCTTTGAGAAAACTTATACTGACTTTTAATGTTTGTTGCATAGCAAAGACATCCTATGACTAATATGATCAAGTGTTATAGCTTTATGGAAAACCATTTTGTAAGGACTCTGACCATATATAGTGTTGGAAGGGATCCTGTTGATTATATATACAGCCCCTAGGATACACTCACCCCAAAACTTTAATGAAAGCCCACTCTGAAATTTTAATGCTCTAGCTATGTCAAGAATATATCTATGCCTCCTTTCTACTAGGCCATTCTGTTGAGAAGTATATAGACAGTACAAAAGGATCGATCGGTGATTCCTTTTGTACTAAATAGTTCTTTCACCTTATGGTTAATGAATTCTCCACCGTTGTTTGACCTAAGAGTCTTAATATTGCAAGAAAACTTACTTTTCACCAAAGCGATGAAGTATCTTAATACCATATTACATTCATCCTTAGAGTTCATCAAGCAGACCCAAGTATATCTGCTATAATCATCAACCAATGTAACATCTCTTATGATAGGAAGGAAGCTTGAAAGAACCTCAGACAATATAGTGAATTAATTCTTCAAAATAAGAGCTTTTATTCACATTAGTTGGAAGTGACAGTCTGGTTTGCTGTAATGATCGGGACATTATATGATTGCCTCGGAGCTTGAGATTTTCGCTTTTGACAAATTTTGGACCAAGTGTCATCTCGAGGGAGACTATTGCAACACCCCACATCTTACATATACTAGTCTTATGTATATGAAACAGGATATGGCTTGGTTAAATTAGTGCCCATTTTAAAAAGTGCTTGAATTTCAAATTAGAGGGCGATATGTACGTCTAAAGCTTAAAAAGATTGAGTGTAAATAAGCTTTATGTCAAATTGAGGAGATCATAGCTTTAAACGAAGTGAAAGAAATGAGGTGCTTGTAGGACAAAGGCAGGTAGCTGGTGAGTCACCTACTTGCTTAGGAGACGAGGCCCGACGCCGAATCTGTCCAAGTTCGATAATGTATTAAGTCCTTGTTAAGGGTGTAAGTTTAGCCCATGTTTTAGCATTGTAAATGGACAATACTTACAGACCAAGATGAATAATAAAATGGGCCAAGTACATCACAATTCACTTGATGATTTAGGCCCAAATTATGTTAAGGGAGAGGAGAAAAGTGGGCGGTAAAGGCCCATCAAATTGAGGCCCATTTAGGCCCAAGTGAGAGGGCCAAGCTGCTGCATCACCTGCTTGTTTAGATATGGTGAAAAACTCAAGAGAAATTTGGCCAAGAATGTCCCTTTAAAAGGGGTTACATACCAGCCACTTCAAGTCATTTAACATAGATAAAAAAATATCAGCTTTCCTAAGTTTTCTCTTTACACTTTCTTAACCTTGCAAAGCAGCCACAAGAGACTTTTAGGGTTCTTGGAGAAGACCTACACCTTGAAGGTAAAGTTAAGTAAGGAAACCTATGTGTTTAGTATGAATTTTTTATGAAAAACAAGAGAGTAGGTTGGTTATGCTTGTGCTGAAATTTTGGACAACATGTATTCCAAAGATTGTTGTACACTTTTCTTGTTTACTTGGGAGCTTTTCTATTCTTTGTTGGCTTGATTATGAAGGGAGGTTTCTTCTCTTAATGAGTTTTAGTTCTGTAACAATGTATAAAGTTCACTGCACTATTTTGTTCTACGTAAACAATCGAGTATAGTGTGTTATCCTAAATGTGTTGTTAGTAGGAATTGTGGGCTGATTGATTAAGGACTATTGTCTCACATCCTCCACCTATTTTGAGAACTATTTTTTCAATGTTTTAGGAATACTTTTATTTGTAAGTATTGTTGGAATAGTTTTGTTGAAATTGGTACAGGTTTGGAATTATTGACGTCGAAATGTAGCAACGGATGTAATCTTATGCTGCCTACTTGTGTGTTGTGTACAATTGTTATGCGTTGTGCTTTTGGGGCTGCTATGAGAATGTTATGGAACTACAAAAATCTTCAAATGATACGCATATGAGAATGTGTATTAGAAAATATGATTAGAGGCGGAAAGGTTAAAAGAATACGTTCGGGCTGATAATTACACGCTTGCTGCCCGTGCATTATTTTTTTTATGAGATTGGGCTGCCAAGATGTGTTTATTAGCTTCTAATACTAGTTTTATCACCTACTCTATTGTAGATAAGTATTTTGGGGAAAAGGATGTTACTTCTAGGTAAGAGCGTGGTCGTACAACGAGGTATGTAAGGCTAATCAATTTTGTATTACTTGGCATGAAATCTAGATTCTTCCTTGGCACATAAAGGCACTTACCAACTCCGTAATAGCTAATAACTATGTCTCCACTCTTTCACATGTTCATATTCTCCCATACATAGTCATTTGCAAATCTGCATACATACTTGAATAACATGATACACGAGTTCTTTCTGCTAAACAAAGTTCATGTGTTGTTTCATCTCCTACACGTTTCATTATTTGTGTAACCTACTCCTTTCATTGTGGTATTGTGTTTTATGATTATTTACATGTCATATGCTATATATATGGTCTAAAACTCAAATATTATGACAACCAAAAGAATTATCTAAAAGGTAAATAAAAAATAAAGTATGTTGCTTACAGATGGGTGGTATCCCAGGGTAGAAGAATTACCTAGCATGGGTCGATCCCATATTACGAGGGGTATTCCAGAGGTGAAATGAAAGCCTATCATGGGTCAATCCCAATCTTTATTTACCACTGATCAGCTAGTCATTTGCATTACATGTTGTGCACAAATTATACAGTAAAGAAAGGTAAAGTAATAAAAAGGACATAAAGTACATGATTCAACAATATGACTAAAGGTGGTGTCTTACACTTACACCATGGTATGACATCACTTGGGTTCTTATTTCATTTACAGTGCTTCCTGCATTATATATTCAGTACATTATCTTGTATTGACATCCTTTATGGGGGATCTACATTTCATGTTGCAGGTACAGGTGATAGTAGCTCTCCCCAGTAGGAGTACAAGATATCCAGTTGCTGTTACTAAGCTCCAGGTTTCTTTGGGGCTTTGTGTGTCTAGAGTTTATATTTTTTTATTGTATAGTTAGTCATGGGGCGAGGCTTGTCCTGACTCTTATCAAATATACTTCCTTATGTGGAGGCTTTGTAGACTTTATAAATTAAAATATGGTCATGTCTCGTACTTTAGACATCGTGGCTCCAACAACCTAGACGTATACATTTCCTTTTGGCTTATTATTACTGTCTACATTCTTGAAAGCATGTTGATTGTGGAAACTTCTTATAGTGTCCATAGAAAGCACATGGTTACAAGTTGGTTCTCCCAAGCCTTGTCGGTACCGTGTGCCAGTCCGCCTTAATGGGACTTTGGGCATGACAACTACACAGTCAGTATGAGGTCACACGGCTCGTATGGCCTCCAGTGGTGTGATACTTGGCCTTATTTTTTGGGTGTGTGGCCTTGGACTGGATTTTCGGGCTAAGGTACATCAGATTTGGACCCCACACGGGCCATGTGAAACTTCACAAATAATGTGGAGGGTGATGGCCTTGATCTTGGAGAACTAATGTTTGGAGCTAAGTAGTGGGACACGACCACTTCACACAGACTGTATGATGGCACACGGGCCGTATGGCCAATCCTATAACCTCCGAGGTGGAAACTTTTCTAAGTATAGCTTCAATCTTGGCATGAGAGAATTTATTTTGTCTAAGGGAGGTGATACAGGTAGTGCCAATGATCGTGTGACACCACACGGCTTGTGTGCCCCGTCCGTATAGGATATTCTTTCGTCAAAAAAATTCAAATTATGGGATCTTCAAGCTCAAGATAATTTCACTTTTAAGCCTTCAATTCAAGCTTGTTTATATTTTTTAAAGTCGTAATGGATCTCCTACATCAAGACAAGTTCAAAGGAATTCCATTAGCTAAGTTTGTCATAAGTACCGATTGAAGGGTTTAATTTAAAGCGGCATATCACTTAGCACAAAATGTACTGGATGGGCCACGACCTATCAAATTGAAGATCTTTGAATTAGCTTTCCAACACACTTTGTTTTACCTCATTTACAGTTCAGATGAAGAGGTTATGCCCATTTTCGTAAAGCCTGTCTATGCAATGTTTTCTGAAAATTGACTAAGTGTAGCTATACGGGAGGGTTTCACGGTCCATAAAGCGCTGTACGGACCGTGAGACCTCCTCACGAGTCCCTCGCAAGGAATGTGATTTTTGCTTCATTAATAGTCTTTTTGTAATTGTGGCTCTTCCTAAGGGTCTTTTATGACTTCCTATGCTATTTAAGACCTCTAACTAACCTAAATCCTATTCTTCTCATTCAACTTTCATCCTTACACTTAGAGATTATCTCAAAGACACTATTAAGAACTCTAGTGGGTCAACTTGGGATTCAAGGAAGGCTTATTCTTCTTCAATTTTCTCTTGAAACCTCTTCAATTTGTCCAGGTATATGGGTTCTTAGCTTACTTTATATGAGACCCAAACATTTTCAAGTAATTTCATGAGTTAGCGTACTTTATAATGGGGTTTTAAATATTGTCATTCCTTAATTTCAAAAAGTTTATGGTTTACATTTATTTATTGATTTTAAGTTGATTCAAGCTATTATATGATGAATTTACATCGAGTTTATGGAATTATGAATATGCATGTCCCTTTTCAAGGCTTGTTTATGTATATTATGATTTTAAATGTGGATTTATTATGTTTAACTTCAATTTCATACCATATTGATGATGTTAGATTGAATATCAATTACTCATCCTATCCCCATATCATTCATGACATATGTATTCATGAACATTGGAAATTATGAAGTGGGTTACGCCTACCTATGTTTTATGATAGGATTTTTATAAGTTATTGGTTATTACAAGAATGTGATCACATATATGTCTATGATTATGGTTATTTAAGCATTTTGGGTGCTTACACCATTACTTATATATAATGAGCATTTCCTATGCATGAGTATTATATAATAATGAGCTATGATTTGACATTTGATCCTAATTATGAATATGAATGGTGTTTGGGTTTTAAGCCTAGGAATACATTGAAATGATTTGGTAAGACTTGCATCTCTTTTGAAAGCATGTATATGTATACATATAAGTATTCTTTTAGGATGACGACTTAGCACCAATGGATTAAGGGTTCTCTCTCTTTCCTCGAACTATGTGTCTAATATATGTTTTGAGAATTCTATCCGAAATGGGAGTGCCCATAAGGAAAGTTGCTTCAGAAGAAATGGGAGTGCCCATAAGATGAAGTATAATATGATAAGATAATGTGGAAATCTTATCTGAAATGGGAGTGTCCGAAAGAAAGGTTGCTTCATAAGAAATGAGAGTGCCCGTAAGTTGAAGTATGGTGTGTCTTTGGAAAGTAGACCACATCTTTATTGGTGAGGAGTTTTCATCGGGATTCAAAGTAATAGCTCACTTGGTCTTACTCATGTCAGTTGAGGTTACATCCCACTGTATATGAGCATTGCATTTTATACATCATTGGTTTCATGGCATATTGTACACTATTCTCTTGATATATGATGTTTTTTATAATATGTGCCCTTGTCATCTAACATTGAAGTGCAGCTTTGGTAAGTTATATGAATTACATCCCGCATACTTAGTACATTCAAACGTACTAACGCATACTTTTTGCGTAAATGATCTCACCATGAAGGGACAAAAAATTACTTTCATCCTTCGTTTGACGCTAGATCGAAATTGATACATTTGTTATGGTGAGTGCTATCTTCCAAGGACAAGCCACCATTCCTCTACCTATGATGTTTTGTTTATATCATTTACTTTGAAGGTGAGTCAGGGAAATGTCTTGGCCCCCATCCCATCTTATGACTAAAGACATTGTAGGACATCTTAATAACTCTCATAAGATCTATATACTATGTGTTGTATTTGAAGCTTATGATTATAGTTGTTTATTGGATATGACTTTTATGGATTGGTTATGACAATTATGATAAGTACATATGTTTTGGTGTGGAAATGTGGAAGATCCTAACTCTCGAATCGTCCCATATAGTAAGTCATACTTACCCACCCCTTACTTTTTATGTGCTCCGTATTATGTGAATCCATGTTAATCCCTTTTCCTATGATATCCCAATAATGTGAGTCCTACTTTCCCGTCTCTTAGAACTAAGTGTTTAGTATTTGAATATGCTTCTAAACCGATGATGTGAATTTTGGATACTTTGAGGCTTGTTTAGGGACTCTCTGGTTCCCATTCACCATGTCAATCCTAGACCCTAGGTCCAAGTCGTGACATAGATGGTATCAGAGCACTAGGTTTATAAATGGTCCTAGGAGTCCAATATGCCGTGTCAAGTAGAGTCTTATTCATAGGTGTGAAGCACACCACAGCTATGGGTAGGAGGCTACAAAGCATTTTAGGAAATGTTTCACTTTTTTTTCATGATTCTAATTCTGCCATGGAACGTATCTTATCTCCATCCCTCCCTACCAGATAGGGAGAGTTATTTTGGGCTCGTAGTGCAATCCAAGCAAGGAGGATGTTGTAGCTTATCTTATAGATGAGGTAAAAAAGGGAGTTCATGAAGGATGTGCATTTTTTGACAAGCTTGCTCCTTTAGGTATTCAAAGTGTTTCTTGGGTTGTCTTTTGTTATTATAGAAGGTTTATTGAAGGTTTCTCATCTATTGCATCTCCATTGATCAAGTTGAGTTGAAAGAAGGCCAAGTTTGTATGGTCGGATGAGTGTGAGGTGATTTTCTAGACTTTGAAAGGTCGTCTTACATCAGCTTCTGTTTTGACTTTATCGGAAGGCTTAGGGTGGTGGTGTATTCTGATGCTTCTCAATTCGGGTTGGGTTGTGTACTTATGAAACATTTTAAGGTGATAGCTTATACATCAAGAATATTAAAAGTGTATGAGTGTAACTACCCAACTTATGATCTTGAGTTTGCGGCGGTGGTATTTGCTTTGAAAATTGCAGGCATTGTTTGTATGGGGTATATGTGAACGTTTTCACTGATCACAAGAGTTTCTAAAATGTGTTCACTCAAAGGGGCCTTAACTTGATGCAAAGGAGAAGGTTAGAACTCCTAAAGGGCTATGACATAAGTGTATGACATCATTCTAACAAGGCAAATACTATAGTAGCTGCTCTTAATAGGCTATCTAGGAGAAACATGGCTCATGTTAATGAAAGGAAGAAAGAGTAGGAATCATAAGCATGATCCAATTATTAGCCTGGGTAAATGACTCATTCAATCCACTTAGAAATTGCACAGTTCTATGTTGTTGAAGATATTCTAGAAACACCATTGATTCAGGAGATGTGTAGGATGGAATTGGAACCACAACACCATATTTTCTGCAAAGATCTCTTAATTTCGAATAGTATGTAGCAACAAGGCCTAAAACTTGTGTTAAATCCACAATTTCCTAATGTAGTTTGTAGATTCTGGATATATTTCTCTTGTCAAATCTCTCTTTAAGATCCTTCCACACACTAGTAGCATTAGATCCACAGACTACACTATTGTACAAGTCCTTCGCTATAGTATTCATGATCCAACTAGGAAAAAAGCATGACACTTATCCCACTGTCCATATAAGGATGCATTGTATGAACTCATTGTACAAGTTCCATAAAAAAATGAATTTTGTTCTTTGCAAATAATGTTATTCGCATATATCTAGACTATAACACCCGGTAAAATTACCAAAATACTCCTAGATGAGAGACTCTTGCATAACGTATCTTCCCAAACTCCAATGGGAAATCAAAGGTCAGAAATGTGATCAACATGAGAAATTGTGTGGGGAAATGGTCTTGGTTTATTTTTAGAGCAACCAAATCAAAAGATAATTTTTCCATGCGAAAAAGTATTCTAGTAAGAATGTACGACATGTCCATGTCACGAACTTGTCGCAGATTCACACTTACATATGATCCCAATATTTTCTACAGGATTAGAAAACTCGATCAGAAAATTTTGAGCGAAAAACCCTGAAATGCACCCAAGTCCCAGACGTGGACTTGGTTCCTCAAAGTGTATTTTTTTTCAATTTTCCATGAGGGACATTCCAGACTTTTCCCAACCATTCCTAAACTTAAAACATGAACAAGATAGGTCATTTGGAGTATAAAAAAAATTTTTACACCCATTCTTATGTCTTTCTAAGCTTCTGAGTATAAAAAAAAATTTTACACCCATTCTTATGTCTTTCTAAGCTTCTAATTAAGATTAGGGATAAAGAGAAGGGAGGAAGAGCGAGGATTCAAGAGAATTGAGGAGAATTCATACAATATTAATTGTTAGAACCCCATACCAGGTATTAAGGATAAACAAAAGCATGAAATTGCTCTTTCATGTGCCCTTTGATGGGGAGAGATTGATAGATGTATGTATTAAGGCACTATGCATGTTTTCCATGAAGGTTTTCTTGCAAATTATATACATTCTATGTACTTTCATATGTTAACGATCATTATAAACTTGATTTTACTGATGAAATACTTTTCATGAGTTACTGCATCAACTCTATGTGATATTTTATAAAAGATACATGAGTGAACCTAGGGAATTGAGTCTAGAGCCTGGACTCGAGAAATTTATTGTTATTGTGATGTGAGCATGATGATAGGTTGATAGAACTGCATGGTTCTATGTGTACTCATAATTGAACTATAGAGATTGGTCTAATTGACTTCTTCTTAATGATTGAGCTAAGCCCTTGAGTTATTGAATAAGAATTGAGTTGATGAGATGATTTATATGACGGGCCGAAAGTCCCAATTGAGATAGAGCTAATGAGATGATGAGAGTCTTTGTGAGACTAACTTAGTGAGAGTAAGTCCCACTAGAACTCAATAACTACGTCACCAAGCATAGGAATGGACTAAGTTCATTAAAGTCAGACTAGTTCCTATTTTGAGGACTAAGTCCATTAAAGTAAAATATTATTCATTTTATTGTCCGGAAACGATAGGACTTGATCGGCTAATTGCTCAGATTCATTATGGATTCGATTTGTTCTCACCCCGACAAGGTGTTGAACGAATGTGGCAACATTAGCGAGATTGTTGTACGATCACTGGCTTATAAGTAATTGTTGATGGAAAAGAGAAACTCCTAAATAGGTTCTATTCTGATAGTACTCTTATTGATTTGATTGGATGGTTGTGATGAGTCATTGTCAACTCTTTTTTCTTGCACCGGATAGACACTTAACATCCTGATTGAGTGAGTTCTGAGTTAATGTGATTCTATATTATTCTGCGTATATCTATTTTATTCAACCACTTTACATTCCTATATAGTCCATTCACTGATGTCCATTTGGATTGCATCATTTTGTGATGTAGAGACATGTATTAGAGATTACCAACAGGCGCATCGATGAGGATCTATTCGGATTTAGTTGATTTGTGAGACCTCCTTGGTTTTGGAGAATTTCCATGTTAATATCATCTAGCATGAGTTTATCACTTTTATCTTCTTTTGGTTGAGGTAGTCATGGCCTGTCATTGGCACCATCTTGATAGTAGTGTTAGAGGTTCATCGACTAGTGTCGAGGTGTTTATTGAGATTATGTTAAGCTAGTTTCCTTCATACTAGCCTGTTTATTTGATACAATTTTTGAGACATAGAATGTCCACCATTCATCATCTTTAGTCTGCCACTGATTGGTTAGTTATGTTGAATGAACGAATGTGATGAGGCCAAGTGGTTCGATTGGGGACTAGCAATAGTCGCTAAGTGCCGGTCACATCTAGGGTACCCTATCAGGGCGTAAGAAACTTGGTGTCAGAGCATAGAGTTCAAGTGTCCTAGAGAATCTATGAAGTCGTGTCTAGTAGAGTCTTGTTTATGGGTGTGTTATGCACCACAATTTATAAGCAGGACGCTATGGGACATTATATATTGTCACACTTCTTTTATATTCGAGTTCATGTGATAGAGTTAAACTCTATGAAAGCTACCTTCTAATTTGTCTGTTATGCATTTACAGAATTGTGATTATGCCTCCACAAAGAGCCGTCAGAGGAAGAGGATGTCCTACAAGACAGAATGCAAACTAGAGGTGGCAGTTGGGCAGGTTGGATCAAATTTGAATGGGTTATAATGGGTCAAGATACCAAATGGGTCCAGACCCAACCCAAATTTTCTTAGGTCAAAACGGGTTGAGTAACGAGTTATAGAGTGGGTCAAGACCTAACCCAACCTAATTTTTACTAAGTTTTACTTATTTTATTTGTTCTTTTTCAATACTTTAATACTTGATTAAATTATATTTTTCTTATTTATGGCAATATAAAACATATCAAATTGAAAAAATTATTTCAAAAATATTTTAGCTAGATGCCTCTCGAATTAATTCGGGTTGTATATCAACCCAATTTTAAATGGGTTGAAATGGGTTGGGTTGAGATGAGTTGAGCTAATAATTGGGAGGGTTATTAACCTACCCAAATATCAATGGGTTGGGTAGGGTTAGGTGGGTTGGGCTTAATTTTACCACCCTTACTGCCAACCAACCTGAACCCCAGAATTAGGATGAACCCATAGGCCCAGTCATCCCTGAATAGCCACCATAAGCTGAAATCTCAAAATGTTGAGCTTTGCCAGGCCATCTAAAACTTGGCTTGGCTTATGACAGCACTGGTTGCTATAAAGGGAGTGAAATGACCCCAAAATAGTGCCGAAAAACGTTCCTTGGAATGCCCAAAAATTTTGATTTCCTTATATCTTAAAGTCCATTCGTTATTTCGAAAATCCTACTTCATATTTGTGATCAGGGGGTCCAAATTAAGTGAAGAAGGGTCTAACCTCAATTAAGAGTGAAAGATTAGCAATTATAAATTCTTAAGGATCGATTTTCGGAGAACTTTCTGCGATGCCTCCTCGACGCGCCTTGGGTGCGCCATACTGTAAAATCGTCTCTGCATCCTCTTCGCGACGTGGAGATGTGTAATTTCCTGACAGTGATTTTTAAGTGTGGTACAAAATATTCTAAGTGTTGGGCCTAAGTTTCCCGAACGTGTTTTTATCAATCCTTAGTCAAATTTCACCCTTATATCATTCTAAACATTTCCCAATACTTCCCAAAAATACTTAGCCGTACTTTTACTTCAAATTTCAAGACTCAAAACCCTCATCCGGATTTAAGGATTCCCTTCAAGCTTCAAGTCTCCATTGTCAAACTTCACCAAAAACCTCTCCAAAGCTAAGGTATGTGGTGTTGAACAATTGGGTCCTCTCACCCATAGTGCCTAAACCCTCTTTAACTTAATATTGCATGATTTTTAAAGTAGATTTTACATGTGGATCTTGAATATTGAGAAATTTACTGCATAGTGATTTTAGTTCATAAAAGTATGGTTGTTTTAGCATGTTTTGAGCTTCAAATCTTGGATTTAATGTTCGATTTGATGAGGGGTTTTAATATGAATGTCTTGGGCGTGTTGTAAGGTGTTGATTAAAGGTTTTACCACTAATTTTCTTGTATGATTTCATATCTAAATTGCATGCTCTTTTACCACCATTACACACCCCCAAGGTGTTTGATAAAATGTCCGGATATGATTTTTTAAGAAATTGAAGGCCCAAAGCATGAGATATGAAATGAATGATGTTATGATGATGCAATGAGCTTATGTATATGGTTATTCTAACATTAGGTATTGCATTAGAGCTTATGATGAATACTATATAAAGTGTTGTATTAGACCATGCCCGACCTGGGGGAAAAGAGTTGGGTAACCAGATGGGGGTTTATACTCATCCACCAGGTGATGGGGTGGTATCACCACCAACTGAGATGAGGATTTCTACTCACTAACTGGATGGCGATTTGTACTCATCCACCAGTGTGATGGGTAGTATCATCGCCAACCAAGATGGGGTTTGTACCTACTAACCTACTGAGGGCTTTGTACCTTGGGAACTAGCTTTATTTCTTCTGCACATATGGTATCCTATATGAGCATGATTTACTTAAGCATGATTGACTTTTGCATAGATCATACATGTCATATTGCTATCTTATGCCTATTGTCTATCGTTATGCATTTTGGACTATTATGCCTATCTATAGTTGCATTGCATCCCACATACTTAGTTTATTCAAACGTACTAACGCATACTTTTGCCTACATGATATCACAATGTAGGACCCGGTGCCCAAGTTGATCATCCTCCTCCTCCACGTGGCTAGACGGTGCTATTCAGAGCTTGTTGCTGAGTCCTCCATTTCAGGGACTTTGTCTTATGTTATTTTTTCTTGTTATCTATGTGTTGAGACACTATCTTATGTTCTACTTGACTATAAGGGTGATCCCGGTTACTTTGTCTTGGTCCCCGCTCTTTCTATGTTTTTAGAGGGGTTGTTAGAGAAGGTGTGTGTTATGTTTGAGCTTGGCTCTTGACTTTTGACTCGGTTGCTTATGCAAGTTTTCCCTTAGTCCCATTACCCATACTTTTATCATGTATGTCTTATTATGATTCCGCGACCAAGGATGTGTGATGGTATGCTAAGAGGCTTGTTTGGGGTTCCTTCGGGTTCCCCATTCGCCATGTCACGTCTAGTCCCTAGGCTTGGGTCATTACAGGGAGCAGGCATATAGGATGCTCTAAATCCATCCATGTTTTGTGAGTTCTTGAGGATGAACCCACCTGAGTTTATTAGGGTGTATACCTAATGAAATCCCATAGAACTACATTGATGAGCTCCAAAAAGTGTTTCAAGTGATACACGTGGCTGATATTGATAGAGTTGAGTTGGCTGCCTACCAACTCAAAGGTGTTGCCAAACTGTGGTTTGATCAGTGGAAGAAAGGTAGAGGAGAGGAAATCCCAGTGCTGACTTGGGCAGTGCTCGAGGAAGCTTTCTTTGGGCACTTCTTTTCGAGAGAGTTGAGGGAGGCCAAGTTAAGAGAGTTCTTGAATCTTAAACAAGGCTCCATTATTATGCAAGAGTATGGACTTAATTTCACCCAATTATCTCCCTATGCTTCAGATATGGTTGCAGATATAAGAGTGAGAATGGGGTTGTATGTTGATGGGCTGAACAAATGGCCAAAGCAAGATGGAAGGGGAACTATGCTTGTGAGTCATATGGATAATAGAAGATTGATTACTTATGTATAAATAGTTGAAAAAGAGAGGCAGCAAGACAGGGAAGAGTACTGAAATAAAAAAGCAAAGACGTCCTGCCATGAGGATGGTAAGAGAGAGAATTGGAATGCGATCCACTTTCAAACTAAGCCATTATCTATTAGTGCACCCGCATCCAGGAATGGATAGGGGAATCATAATTTTAGACCAAGGGAATCTCATTCACTACTAGTGTGGCCCGAGGTTCCCAAGGTAAGACCCTTTGTGGCATGTGTGACGAACTTCTCTTGGGAGAATGAAGTGGAGGGAGTAGGATGTTACAAGTGTGGCCAAATGGGTCATCTTCAGAGGAAATGTCCAATGTGGTCCAATAAAGCTCAATCATCTATGATAGCACCACCAGCTAGTGGGAATCAGAGGGATACTACTTCGGGCACAAATTGATTGTGTACCCTAAAAGTTGCAAAGATAATGAGAACCTACTAGATGATGTTACTAGTATATTTTGAGTCCTTCCTATAATTGCTATTATCCATTTGATTTAAGTGCCACATCTTTTGTGATCCTCTTCACATTGATAAGTTTATCCTAATGAGTGAGTTGATAGTGATTGTACTTTTCTCATTATCCATAGAGGCACCACAGTTGATCTGTTTGAGTTGAATGTGAATGATTCTGATGTCAATTATAAATGGACTAGCCTTAGGCTTGTTGTGCGACTATTGATGGTAGGATTTAGATATCAAGTTTCAGATGTATAATCGTGCTTACTCTTGCATTAAGAGGTAGTAGTTTTGGGTTTCTCCAAAAGGGGAGATAATGAGTTCCTTCACGTCCAAATATTAATGTTCATAGTAGTTGACTTAGAGTAAGGGTAGAAGAGGAGGAGAGAGTGTGTCCTTATTGTGATAGTGGTGTTATTGCTGGTGTCATATAAGGGTAGAGATAGGGAAGAAGGGAGTGATGAGACCTTATGATGTGCAATTGATAGGTAAGAGTAAGTTAGAGTATCTCTAGGTAAGAGTATGTTGGTGAGTCTTTGAGTGAGAACTCATTCAATTGTAGAGGTAGGAGTGATAAGTGGGCTTGATAGTTCTTGGATTTAGTTGAAGTGGTTAGAGTGATACTCATGAATATGTGGTTGTCATTATATGAGCAATTGGAGAAGGCTATTGATGACTTTTGAATTGGTGTCCCAAGTAGATGTATTAGAATAGTAAGAAGGAGTAGTATATTTTTAATGAAAATCCCTATAGAAGTATAGTGCTTGAGTTTTAAGGGTTAGCTTTATATGAATATTCTCATCTTAGGAACTACACCTTGAGGCTTAGAAGTAGGCTTGAATGGAAAAGGAGGATGTCGTTAGGTGGAGATTTGAATAAGAGCTATGAGCTTTAAGTGATGAGGTGTAGTGCCATGAAAAGGAGTACAGTTGAGATGAGGTCCTAAGTTTGAGAGTTATCCATAGATTCTTATATATCACGATGGTAGCACTCTCGATTAAAGTTGATGACTTCCTTCTTGAGTTCGAATAACTGATTGTCGAGTTTTCTAAATAATTGAAATTGATTGAGTTTCAATGTTCCATTCATGCCTGATAGTGAGAATATCTAAGGATTGTTTGTAATTTTGATCTGAACTGATTTGTCTATTCTGACCGATCTGTTATTATCCAGATTGGTCGATAAGTATGGTTACAATTGGTTGATTGCGATTCGTTGATTAGATAGAGTCCTGAGTATTTGATTTCTGCTATCAGTTCACCCTAATTTATCTATCATTCGAGGAAGAACGATCCCAAGGGGGAGATAATGTAACACTCTATAAAATTACCAAAATACCCCTAGATGAGAGATGCTTACATAACGTGTCCTCCAAAACTCTGATGGCAAATCTGAGACTAAAACGCGATCAACACAAAAAATGATGTGGCAAAATGGTCTTGGTTGATTTTTAGAGGAAAACCGAATTAGAAGATAATTTTTTGATGCAAAAATGCATTCCAATAAGAGTGAGCAACATTTCTGTGTCGTGAACTTATCGCGGATACACACTTAGATGTGATCCCAATATTTTCTACGAGATTTGATAATTCGATAAAAATATTTTGAGCGAAATAAACCTGAAATGCACCAAAGTCCGCGAAGCGAACTTGATTCCCCGAAGTGTATTTTTTTTGGTTTTTCATTAGGGGCATTCCTGACTTTTTTCAACCCCTTCGAAACTTAAAACATGGCCAAAATAGGTCATTTTGAGTATAAAAATCTTTTTTACACCCATTCGTAAGTCTTTCTAAGCTTCTAACTAAGACTAGGGCTAATGAGAAAAGAGGAAGAGCTAGGATTCAAGAAAACTGAGAATTCCAACAAGATTGATTGTCAAAACCCCATACCAGGTAAGTAAGGCTAACTAAAGTGTTAAATTGCTCTTCCATATGCCCATTGATGGTGAGAGATTGATATATGTATGTATTGAGGCACTATGCATGTCTCCCATGAAGGTTTTCTTGCAAATTATATACATTCTATGTATTTTCATATGTTGATAATAATCATAAATTTGATTTTACTAATTAAATACTTTTCATTAGTTACTTCTAAACCCTATATGATTTTTTATAAAAGATGCATGAATGAACCTAGTTAATTGAGTCTAGAGCCTTGATTTGAGAAGGTTGATTTTGATTGTGATATGATCATGATGATAGGTTGATAGAACTTGATGGTACTATGAGTATTCATAATTGAACTCTGGAGATTGGTCTAATTCACTTCCTTTTAATGATTGATCTAAGACCTTGACTTATTGAATGAGAATTGTGTTGATGAGATGATTGAAATTATAGGGCGAGAGGCCCAA
The DNA here is from genome assembly GCA_026153255.1 of Solanum medicagineum. Taxonomy (NCBI): domain Eukaryota; kingdom Viridiplantae; phylum Streptophyta; class Magnoliopsida; order Solanales; family Solanaceae; genus Solanum; species Solanum medicagineum. The sequence continues at coordinate 766 of JAPFFP010112448.1, read as the reverse complement.
TTGAGATAGAGCTAATGATATGTTGAGAGTCTCTATGAGACTAATTTTGAGATGATTTGTCACGACCCAAGCCTAGAGTGTAGACATGACATGGAGAATGGGAACCCGAAGGGACCCGAAATAAGACCCTTAGCATATCAATCACACATCCTTATTGGCGGAAGCAAAATAAACAACAACAAGAAATATAATAAAAGGAAAGCGGGGTTAAGGGAAGTCTTTGATAATAAGAAAAGAGTAAAGAAGTCAATATAATAGCATAAATACATCATAACATCCAATGACACCTCTAACTTGGAACGAAGTGGGGGCGAAGATACTTTCTGGGCTCACCCTCGTAATAACAAGTGTTCAACATAACTAAGTCTCAAAATAGAATGAGTAATGTAGATAGTATCATTGGACTTGAGGACTCACTAATGTTTATCTCTGGAGTACCAAACTAGCAACATCGAGGATGATCCAAAGAAGCTTTGATCCTTACATGGTAATATCATATAGGCATAGAGTATGTATTAGTACGTTTGAATGTACTATGTGTGTGGGATACAATGCAACAAGAAATAAGCCAATAAAGTCAGAATGCATAATTATAAACAATGGATATATAATCTCAATATGGCATGCATGATCAACACTCACGATGAAACGTGCTTGTTAACAATTCATCTTGCACAATATATATATATATATATATATATATATATATATATATATATATATATATATATATACACACACAAAAGGGGAGTGACATCACACGACA